>ML108912.1:45228-73386 GCA_003697995.1 Taxidea taxus jeffersonii | reverse complement strand
TTTTTTTTTCCTCAGTTATTGAAAGGCCAATAAGTAGTCCTGTTTATAAATGAGAAGGGGTTTGGAAAACGGAGTGACCAAATGACCTGTCCAGGTCCTTCCAGATCTGAAATTATATAGCTTAATTGCATTCATAACCATTGTTTTAAATGACCTGGCTTCACAATATACAAAAACATTAAACATTCAGCATTTTTTTTTCAAAGGTATGTATTTGGTCTTCAAATTATCACAGAATAAAAGAATGCTTCTTTGCAAAACTTTTTTTTTCTACAATGGGAAACCTTCCTATAAAATAATAGGTTTCCCTAGAAAAAATGTACATATAGGAACTATATATCAATATGTAATATTATTATGTACATTTCAAGTTCTATCATTCATTCTATATACATTAGCTAACATGCTTCTGTAGAGAAAATTTTTACTCATGAATTGGGCCATTTAGTATGCCACAACTATAGTTCCCACTGAAAAGCAAGGATAAATATATAATTTTTCTTTAATACCAACTTTCAGAAGGAGTGCACTTAACAGTCACTTCCAATGGTATCAACTCATTTTTTTCCTCAAAGAGAACAAGATTTATGTGAGCAATTAGCATATGCATTATGGAGGCTAAGAAGTCCCAAGATCTGGAGTCAGAAAGCTGGAGGCCCAAGAGAGCCAATGATATAGCTGCATTTCAAGCCAGAAGGCCTGAGAATCAGGAGAGCCTGTGGTGTAAGTTCTGTCCAAAAGCCAGCAGGCTGGAGACCCAAGAAGATATCATGTTTCAGTTCAAGTCTGATTGCAGGAAAAGACCAGTGTCTCAGCTCAAGGCAGTCAAATGAAGGAAGTTCCATCTTACTCAGGAGGGTAAGCCTTTTCCTCTTATTGTTTGTCTTCAACTGATTAGATGTGGCCCACCCACACTGGGGAGAGCAATCAGCTTTACTTACTCTACTGATTCAAATTCAACTTGTTTTTTAAAGCTTTCTCTTCTTTTATATCTTCATGGCCCCCTGGATATTTATGCACACCATCTGTTTCAATCAATATAGCCAGTATTCTTTTAGATTAACAAAATGTTCCGAATTTGGCCTTGAAAATGTCTTAAATCTTGCCCTCCTAACCCTTTGACCCAACCTATTAGTCTTTGTTTCCCTGTTTTCTAGCACAACACAGGATCCTAAAGTTCACCTTGTATATTTCTTACCTCCAGCCTGTAATCACCCACATCTCCAAGGAACCCTGATTCCTTTCTGTAATGAATGGTTTTTAAAAAACAAAATTTGGACAGGAAAATAGTGATTCCTAATAAAGTACCATTGCTCCCATGCCCTTACACTGGACAGAAAGAGGAAATATAGCTATCATCATGAAACAAACTGATAATCCGAAGGCAAATTTAACAGAATTTTCATGTAATTTTTTGATGCAATAACTCTGTTTTTTCATAAACTGAAAATCTCAGTGTAATTATTGGGCTCTCCTGCAATATATTTTAAAAAACACACAAAATAACACTATCAATATTACTACTAATAACAACTTGATGTTTCAGATTTCCTGGCAGTTCATCTCTAGACTGTATGCCACTAAGTTTTATTTGTGTTCTAGCATCAAGGAAGTTTAAAATTTGTTCTGTTGATTGTCTTTTTATTAGTATTTTTGGTAATGCCCATAACACCCCTCTTTCTTCAGGCAAACCATATTGTTTTACCACTATGATTATGTTTTACCACTCTAATACTTTTTTCTCCATTTTTCCTTCTCCACCATGCACTTTAGTCAATATTAGTTTTCTTAGTGCTTAATCTTTCTCCTAAGTACACTAAAGCTTCTGTTATTTGTCAGCTTTGTTTCAGGTTTTTAATTTAAATTTTAATTAGTAAATATAATGTAATATTGGTTCCAAGAGCAGAATTTAGTGATTCATCACTTACATATAACACCCAGTGCTCATCACAAGTGCCCTCCTTAATACCCATCACCCATTTAACTCATCTCCCTCCAGCAATCCTCAGTTTGTTCTCTACAGTTAAGAGTCTCTTGTGGTTTGCCTCCCTCTTTTCTTCCCCCTTCCCCTATGTTCATCTGTTTTGTTTCCTAAATTCCACATGAGTGAAATCATATGGTATTTGTTTTTCTCTGGCTGACTTGTTTCACTTAACATAATACACTCTTAACTCCATCTACATCATTGCAAATAGCAAGATTTCATTCTTTTTGGTGATTAATAGTTCATTGTCTATCTATACCAAGTCTTCTTTATCCATTCTTCAGCTGATGGACACTTGGGCTCTTTCCATAATTGGGCTATTGCAGATAATTCTGTCACAAACATCATGGTGCATGTGTCCCTTCAAATCAGTATTTTTGTGTCCTTTTGGTAAATATCTACTAGTGCAATTGTTAGGTCATAGGGTAGCTGTCTTTTCAACTTTTTGAGGGGCCTGCATGTTTTCCAGAGTGGCTGCACCAGTTTTCATCCCCACCTGCAGTACAAGAGGGTCCCTCCTCCTTGCCAATGTTTGTTGTTTCCTGTGTTGTTAATTTTAGCCCTTCTGACAGGTGTGAGGTGGACCTCACAGCAGTTTTGATGTGTATTTCCCTGATGATGAGTCATATTGAGCATCTTTTCATGTCTGTCTCAGCTTTAAATAACATTCAAAGTTATCATCTAATCTCCCTCCCACCTTTTTGTGTGTTTTAGCTGTGGTACTCTTACTTTAGTATTGCATTTAACACTAATGAATTCTTCTTTAGCCCTCGTCCACAACTTTGAGATCTTCACCCTACAGTTAGATGTATAAAATACTCACCACCAATCTCTTTGTCAAATTCTGCCTTCTAGTAGTTTTCTTAGGAAGAGCTTCTGAGGACACTACCCCTGAGTTCTTGCATGTTTCATAATTTTCCTACGGCCTTCAACTGGAGGGACAACATGAATGGATAACATCTTTCACCTCCTTTCTTGAGTACCTTAAAGATGTTATTCCTTTATCTGCTGTTTTGAATATTTGTTAAGAGATTTGATGTCAATCTACTGATTTTCTTTTATTAATGGTTTCATCATTTATTTGAGTAAATTTTCTTGAATATGCTTTCCACATTCATTCTGTCCCACTTCTTTTCTTCTTCAATATGTGTACCGTGTATCTTGAACCATGAACACAGTTGAATGCCATGAAAAATGAGAGCCACCTCTCTGGGAGTGCAGTTATCTAGCTGCCTGAGCTGTTGATAGCCTTTGGTTTCTGACCCCACTGTCCCTCCTCAATAATATCAGGATCATGTGTTATAGTTGATCACATGCTATTACTCTTTCCCTTTTTTGGATTCAAACCACAGTATTTTAATTGTATGACATTTTCATCACATTTTAGCTTTCCAGATTGTCATAGACTGACTAAAGCTGTTTTGGTGGTCTTTCTCTTTCCCGCCCCAAATTCTGGCTGATATGGATGGGCCAATAGCCACCACATACCATCTTCTGTAGTCTCATCATGAAACACATGAAAATCACTAGAGCTCTTCTCCAGAGTAAAATTATTTATGTTAAGGGTCTCCTGAATTTTCATAATTTTATATCTTTGGTCACAGATTAATATAGATAAGCCTCACATCAAATTCTAAATTAGGAATGATTATTAGATATCTACTACATGGAAGAAAGTACTAAAAGAAGTGGTACAATGAAGATTTACCATTATTTCCTTCCATAAGTTCAATCTCGTAAATCAAGTCACAGACACAATCTGTACATGCATGTGTATTTACGTATATATGCATACACATATATATGTACACATACATATATGCCATCAAAATGTGCCAAGAACATTGAGGGCTTAAGCAAAAGAGAGATGATTTATAGTAGTGGCGATCCTGGGAAGACTTTATAAAATAATGGCCTTTTTGTCTTAAAGTTATAGAAAAGATTTAAGTGTAAGGAGATTGGGATGAGGTGCCCTTTAAAAAATGGGAAGTGCATTTAAAGAAAGGACTTAGAAAGAGAAAAGTTTGTATAGAGTGTGGCAAATAGTAATGGTTTCATTTCAATGAAACAGAACTAACATATTAAATACCCATAATGGTATTTTAAAAGATGAACTATTTTAGAACCACAGGACAAAATATCTGTACAAACAACATGAAGCCACTCAGTGTTTTGAGTATCAGAGTGATGAGTTTCCCAAAGATTACTCCAATAGCAGAACGCAAAATTGATTGAATGGGGAGAAAGTGGAGGCAATGAAAGTACTTAAAAGGCAATTCCAATGGTGCAGACAAGAACGGATAAAATTCTATCTCCGGACATAAACAAAAACCAGAGCCACCAATCTTTTTACAAGATTATACCTCTTTTTTATAGAAAAAAAGATGTTTGATCAGAGGGCTTTATGGAGTATATGTTATCTCAGTCATCTGCAAGGAAGGAAAAGTATTTGTGATTTAGTCGTAAGATCTAAGACCGTTCCCCTGCTCAGTCATCTATGGAATAAATGGTGTGCTCTGTACCATGACAAAGCAGGCTGACACACTGTTTTCACATTTAGAAATCTGAACTTAGCATCTACAATAAAGAAACTAAAAATAAAGTCTACTCTAAAACTCACTTTCCCTCCTTTCCTCTCTTATTCATTCCATCTAATTGTATCTCTTTCCCTCCTAAAACCAAATTCAAGACATTAACATTGCCCTGCAATTATATTTTATCTTATGCAAGGATGGTCACTGACGATCTAAGCTAATCCAGGATTTTGTTAAATAAAAAGTTCAAATAAGGTCACTTAGGTTGAATAGAGTGAATTTATCCTCCTATCAAATCAAATATGAGGGATTCATTTCTGCTAAAATTACCTCTATGGGTCTTTGCCTATAATGTGATGAAGGTCACTGAGTTGATTAAAGAGTTTATGGCAGTAATGGGGTCTTCTGCAGATGCAATCTGAAATGATCAAAAAATTGAGAGCAAAATCAACTTAAATGGATCAGTGGGGATAGTACACCTGAAAAAAAACCATCCTCTGTGCTGAATGATTATTCTTCCAAGCAGAAAGGAGTCTGAGAATAGAGGGACTACATATTCTCCCTCTGAAACTATGAGAGAACATGAAAAAACAAGTTTAAAAATGAAAGGTAAATGATGACAGGAAAACACAGGAGAATTCTAAGTATCAAAATCTAAGTACCAAGAAGAATTAAGGAGCTGCATCCACGGAGTGTATGAGGGTGACATCCATTTATCTGGAACACAGAGGAAGGGACAAGATGGGCAACACTCACCTGTCAGCTTCCAGGGCCTTATCTTGCTGGTTACCTAGTTGTGTATGTACATCTTGGCTCTAACTGGTCTCTAAGTTCCCTGAGGGCAAAAGTGCTGTATCAATTGTCTTTGTATCTCCAATACCATCCACAGGGCCATGTATTCAGGATGCTTAATATAGAGCATAAAATTTAACCAATGGCCTTAGAAGTTTCTTAACTGAATCCCTCGAGGGCAAAACTACCTCTTGTTCACCACTGTATACATAAGAAACTAATGCATAATGGACCCATAGTAAGTATTTGTTATGTTCTACTGGCATGCATGCTTGTACAGTTAAGTCTTAAAAATGAATGAAAAGATGGAACACCTTGGTGGCTCAGTTGGTTAAGCGTTTACCTTCGGCTCAGGACATGATCCCAGGGTCCTGGAATTGAGCCCTGTGTGGGACTCCCTGCTCAGTGGGGAGCCCGTATCTCCCTCAGCCTGCCACTCCCCCTGCTTGTGCACTCTCTCTCTCTCTCTCTCTCTCTGGTAAATAAGTAAATAAAATACTTTTTAAAACGAGTGAAAAGAAAGTGACAATATGCATAGTCAACTAATCCCCACCTATATACTGAGCACTTCCTAGATGGGTAGCACTGTGCTAGCTAAGCCTTTTGAAGAACACTGCTGCTAGAAATATCTGCTACTTGATTTCATACCAGGTAAGTAAAGAGAGGGCCATCTGCATATGTAAGATGAGGCCATATTGAAAACATTCTTTCCCTAAGGTTGGTCATGTAAAAAATATCTCAAGAACTTAAATTAGTGTCAGTCTCTAAAATCAAGGTATTTATATCTCTAAGTACTCCTTTTTGTCTCTAAAAACTTAAGTCCTAGGATAAGAATGGAAGATTAGATAGTTCTAGAAACAATGAGAGAAAGGAAGAGAAAAGCAAGTAATTTGGCACTATTTCGACACATGCACGTGGATGCGTGCCTGTGCACATGTGCACACACACACACACACACACACAATACAACTCTTCACTCAGACAAGATAAATAGCTTGCCATGAATCACAGCATAAATGTTGTTCTAATCACCTGTGATTGTCATCTCACAAAATCCTGAAAATTTTTCAGTAGGCCTGGCAGAAAGCAGTGTCTCAAAATGTCCCCTATGACTACACATGGAAGAAACCATCTCCATACTGTACTGCACATGGAAAAGAGAGGAAGCAGCTTGTTGCATTAGTAAAAGCTTACTTCATGCACAATTAACCCACTCACCAAACCAAAATCTTGCAAATCCCAACCCCAGCATCTATGGAACCATGAAATTAGGTGGACAAAAGACTAAGAATCCAAATTTATAATTACAAAGTTTAGGGGGTGTTTTGCATTGAGTAGAAGAGCTTCCAGAATGCACTGTGCTTGAAACAGGTCGTTGCTGATACGCACATGTACACCTTCATTCACTGCCAAATGTTTCTTGAGGAGCAGAGCAGACTAGAGTTGAATGATGCACAAAGAATGAAACACCAACTGCAGCCAAATCCCAATCAATAGCTCAGAGCTATTCCACTATTCTGTCCACTTCAAGAGAGGAGGAAAAAAATGAACCAAAACAAAACAAAAACCTTAGAAGAAAATCTTGCCCAAAGAAATGAGATATCCAGAGCTTTCATTATAGAGATTTTTTGTGATACTGTCAATGTCTTCAGAAATCGGTGCCATGAAGAAGTCTATCAATTTTAAATAATAAGAATGACAGAGAAAGGAAGTGGTTGTTTGGGTATTCTCTTCCCAATTTCCTAGTTACATTTCATGAGTCAGCTTAAAAGAATTCCCTAATGACCACCACTGCACTGGTGGAACCGGGAAATGAGGTGTTATGAATAAACACTCTTTCTGGAGAAATATATATGGGTTTAGTGCTGGGTCCTCATAGATCCTATGTTGATCCATTCAACTTAACAAGCATTTTGGGGGCCATGTTATTTCCCCTTTATAGAGTGACATGATTGAGCCACATTGTTTCTAGGGTCATTTCCAGCTTTAATGTTAATTTCTAGGTCACCAGTTATCTAAGCCAAACACACACAAATTCATGTGCAAAAAACACACCCCACTGACTCAAGACCTCCTAGGAAGATCCTCCCTGGCTTTAGTGTCCACACCTAACTCGGCAAAATATAGAATAAAGAAAGTACCCATCTCTATTCATAGGGCATGTTACTTTTTCACTAGCCCTCACTTTAAAAATCAAACTATTTACCTTCTTAATACTCTAGGTCTTAAGAATTACCTCTTCAATGAGTACTACCCTAGCCCATCAAATTTTCAGTCTGTAAACCAACTCTTTTGTCCCCTTTCCACCTCAATTTCTTTCTCTTTGGCATTTACCCCCTGCATTTTAACTTATTAATCTGATTTATTGTGAAGGATAATGAGTTCATTGAGGACAAAGATTTTTTACTCCCTTTTCTTTTTCACTGCTCTATCCCCAGTGCCTAAAATAATGCTTGGTACATGGTGGTTATTCAATAAATATTTGTTAACTAACACATGAGTCATATTTTGGTCCTCAGACAACTGTGAACTAAATTTCTAGTTAATACTGCTAAGATTTCACCTTCTTTCCTGTCTTCTTTCCTTATACATCTTCTACCTGCTTTACAGATTGTAAAAGAAATTTTAAAATTCTGACTTTAAATCTTGGCATCAGGATCCTTCTAATTTGCAACATAATACACATTCCCAAGCATACTAAACATCAGCAAATACAGCACCCACCCTTTAAAACCTACCCAAAAAAGTAAACCAAAGTTAAAGATTCAAAATGTAAAAAAGGTTGAACATAAACACAGAGCTAAGACAAAACAAGTTTTATTACAGAGATTCTCCTATAGGAATCTCAACAGAAGTGCAGTTCAGGAGCTCTACAAATAGCTTGGACAACAGACAATCAGAAATGTCTCAAGACCATGACCATGTTCTGACACTGCGGTTTACCTTGAAAGATGAAAGGAGTTTAATGTGGGAGGAAATTGAGGCAGTCAAATGGTTTCAAAGATGGTTTTAAAATCTCCCCATGTGAGGAGGGAGCAAGGTTACCTAAGCAAGGATGATGGGTGGATGAAAGCTGGATATGTGTGAGGAAGGTTCAAAACAGTAGCTGGGAAACTCCCTAAGGAATTAAGGAGATGAATGACAGTGACTTTAACGCTGTGACAAGAGCTTCATAATGCACCAACTCAGAATTATTTGACTACCTCCACACATACAACCTTCAAGCGTCCTTACATCCAATCACCTCCTCTATCTCACAAACAAGCAGCAAAAATTAAGGAAAATAAATTAATAATTTCATGTCAAGATTGAGAGTCAAAGTTCTAAGGGCTCGTTTATAATCTGCACAGTATGGTAGAACATTCTAGATATACCCCTGTTTTACTTTAATAAAAAACAGATGAATGCAGACTCACACACCTTATTTCTGAATATAAAAAGGAAATCTACTACATGATAAATGGGAATGTTGAAAAAAAAGAAAACAAAAAACAACTCCCAGAAAAAGTCCCCGATGTATTATCTCTGATTTGGACTTTAGGGATGAGATATATTATCTTTTTAAAGTCCATCTGGAAAAGTTTCTTTGCTTTGCAAAATTAATGTTTGGATGATAAAAAGTCAACCAACTAAATTTAGTCCTTTCGACAGGAACAAAATGAAAGCAGAGACCGTCATCTTTGGCATTTGTGAAAATGAAGAGATTGCAATCTTAAATTTATAATGTAGAATCTGTAAAGGTTCTACCTATTCTCATGTTTTGTGGTTGACTATATATAGCGATTATTTTTAAGAACAGCAGCAGGAAGTAAAAAAGAGGAGAGAAGCCAGGTTCTGCATTTTGAGCAGCTGTTTTAGACAGGAAAATCTTACACAGTCTGTGAACATAAAGAGACTCAATGAGGGAATGAGGAAAGCAGACCACATGATGGAAAGAGCAGAGAAGATTTTAAATGTCAGCACAAATGACAGCAACCTTAAGGGTCCCAAGTGCATCAGCGGGGTAAACAGGACTCTACATCTCACCCTTCCCTACTTACATTAATTAACGTTGATCCACCCTGAAGTGGTAAGCAGATGTTGCCTTGTTTTTTTCCAGGGTCCCCAAATGCAGCCATCTCAAGTAAGAACCCTCAGTCCTTTTAAAATTGATTTTAAGTCTTAATCCAAGAAAAATGTTGTTCACCTTTCTTGTCCCAATATGCCCAAATCATGCTGATGGAATGATAAATGCACAAGCTTTTATAAATGATGGTTAGAATGGAGAGATGGGATTCTGGAGTGGTTGGGGTGTTCATAGTTGTAAAAAAAAAAAAAGAAAAGAAAAGAAAAGTCATGATATAGGAGAGATAATATTCTTTGGCCCTGAGTGTTGTCTACTCTGGTCCTAGCCTTTTAAGTAAACAAAGCTGATGACCACTGCCACATTCACTTTAGGGACCCACTCAGAAGCCCAAATGTAGCAGCAACTTCCTATATCCCTGTTCTGATCTTTACTACCTCCAAGTAGCCTTCCAGTTACACACTCTCCTCTCCTCCCCGTATCCTGGTCCTCCAATCTCTTGGCTATATGCCTCATACCCCAACCCAGCATTGCCTCATTTTGATGACCCAATCATACCCATTTTTCTAGTTGAGTGACTCAGCTCATTGCACTCAACTATCAGTTTTGTGTACCCTGTGGTTTTCAATGTCCCTACAGCTTCAGATAAAAGATAATCCCACTGGACAAATGCAAACCCTTCCCTTCCACTCAGGGAAGAGGTCTTAGACAAGGACACCCTCTCCCAAATGGTCAAGTATTTATGTAAATATTGTTGCAGTCATCTACAAAACCTCTAGATCATGTCCTCTATTCCATGTATAATTTAACATTTGGTTCACTGTAATACTCTCCAACAACCCTGCTGCCATGATTTTTGGTGATTTTAGTAACCACTACTTATCCAATGTGTCTTGTTTCCTTATTCCATGAACTTCTCTTGTCCTTGACTTAAATCTCAGCACCTGCACTTATGGCCAAACCATGGCATCACCACTACCTCTCACCATTCACCACTAATCTCAACTTTAATCATCCCATTTATCACGCTTTTATCTAAATTGAAGCCTTCACTTTTGTACTAGATCCACATTCCACACTTAACCAGGAACTCTTCCCCGGGTGTTTCCCCAAAGCCTTCATTCTTCCTTCTCCTTTACATCATTCCTATCTATATTCACATGCTGCAGTGTCTTTTATTCAAAGAGGAAGCTGCTTAATCTCCCAAGCCCTACCAGCTTTATAAAAAGGCAATAAATCGGGGCGCCTGGGTGGCTCAGTGGGTTAAGCCTCTGCCTCCGGCTCAGGTCATGATCTCAGGGTCCTGGGATCGGGCCCCGCATTGGGCTCTCTGCTAGGCAGGGAGCCTGCTTCCCCCCCCCCCCGCACCCATTCCCCTCTGCCTGCCTCTCTGCCTACTTGTGATGTCTCTCTCTCTCTCTCTCTCTGTCAAATAAATAAAATCTTTAAAAAAAAAAAGGCAATAAATCCTCTCCCATGCCCCCATCACGCCCTATTCCATCTATCCTACTTCATTTTTTTATAGTGCTTCTTATAGTAGGGTAAAGAAAACTACGTATTTGTATTTCACCTGCACATCCTCACTGGAATGTAAATTTCCCAGTGGGAGAATGTGTGTATGTTGTTCCCTTAAATGTATCTAGTGCCTAGAACATGGAAGGCATGCAATTAACAGTTGATCAATGAATGAAATAATGAATGAGCAAATTAATTAATCTTTCATGCAAGGCTCAAATCATCCTCATGAGTTTCTCCCCAATAACAACCAACAGGCAACAAAGGTGTTCACTCTTCTGTCTCTACTTTTACACTATCTTCAGATGTCTTGAACCAAAGTCATTTATCATCTTCCTTTTAACTGGCTCTGTAGCATATCACTCAACCCAAAGCAAACCTGTTTTCTGGACCACTAATTTTTCTAACCATCATCCACAATATATTTCCCTTTTTTAGTTCATACTGTCCCTGAAACCCAATTCACATTATGACTGTTTTGTGTTTTAATCATATTCACGTAACTATAAACAGTATCAGAAATCATGCCCAACCACACTAGTCAACAATGGAAAATTAACATCTCCACGTGTGGGAGATGTTAGCAAAGAGGGTGCTGTGATTCACAGCTACTTGGTTATTACAATATTACCCTTTATGTCTATAAGTATAATAACTTTGAGATGTTTGTATACTAATAAACTGTAATATCTAAATGAATCTCCTGATTACCACATCTTGTATGACAAAGCACCTGTATTCTGGATTGCCAGGTGCTAGGTGGGTGGATGAATGGAACAGAGAATGTTGATATTGTTAATTAGGGTGTTAGAAATGTCTAACTACTATAGGGTAAAAATATATGTAATCTTCCTAAACTATGTGGATCTTTTTGCAAAACCTCTTAGAACTAGTCTATTATTCAGTTATAAATCATAATGGTTAAGGAGTTAATACGAAACCTTAGGCATTGTTTTATAATGACTTGTCTACATCATCAACCAAGCACATGAAGCTAGTTTGTTACTTCATCATGATACAACACATCACTCCTGATAACTCATAATATGCTTTACTTATGTCTCTTGAGAAGTTTAACAGAAATCATACTCTCTTTACTAACGGTGTTTATTCAAACACTTGTATTATAGAGTTAATCCAGTTTCCATCGATAATGTCTTCTATTTGAAAGAGGCAAGTGACACTTCAATATATACAGTGTGATTATTCATACATAATTCCTATCGTCCTTACACATGTTTCTGTGAGAGAACAGCAAGAAAAGCCATACTGGTAGCTTCTAGATGGCAATATTCAGTACTCAGTGTTATTTAATGTCAAAGAAGAACCATTTGAAAACTGGATTAAAATCATAAATAGAGGGGTGCCTGGGTGGTTCAGTGGGTTAAAGCCTCTGCCTTCAGCTCAGGTCATGATCTCAGGGTCCTGGGATCAAGCCCCGCATCGGGCTCCCTGCTCGGCAGGGAGCCTGCTTCCCCCTCTCTCTGTCTGCCTTTCTGCCTACTTGTGATCTCTCTCTCTCTCTGTCAAATAAATAAATAAAATCTTTAAAAAATAAAACCATAAATAGAAAGCAACTATCTAGTATTTGAGATAATCCCTTTGATATTATCTTATAGCCTTTGAAATGAAAAGGCAGCTAATAAGAAAAATGCAATCTTGTGAGGATGACTTATCAAAACCAAAACAAACTACTTAACCTCATTTCTGCACAAAAGCTGTTAACCTCCTGAAACAGCGCTGCTAATTTGCTTAAATTAGAGTTGTGTAAATTTGCTAATACTGAAATGTCACTCTGCATCTCCCTCAAACTGAGAAAATTTAGAAGACTTTTGTCACTTTGGCCGGATATTGAGTATTATATAATCAATATGTTTCTCCTAAATATATAAATGCAAAAAAAAATCATGCTATAGGGCCACATACTCCGTTGGCACAAGTTCTTGTGGGGCTAAATAATGGGTGTGGTAATACCTTATTTATAGACAACAGGTCTTTAGGATAGGAAATCTTCTCAAAGTTTAAAAATAGAGGAACATAGAATAATTCTCCACTATGCCTTTCTTTGCTAGAGTTTGAGGAACAATACTGACCAAAGACCACAGTGAAGAAACTTAAAGGATTCAAGTGAACCACAGTTAAGAAAGGATAGACCAGGGGCACCTGGGTGGCTCAGTGGGCTAAGGCCTCTGCCTGCAGCTCAGGTCATGATCTCAGGGTCCTGGGATGGAGCTCCACATCGGGCTCTCTGCTCAGAAGGGAGCTTCCTCCTCTCTCTCTCTCTGCCTGCTTCTCTGCCTACTTATGATCTCTCTCTGTCAAATAAATAAAAATTTTAAAATCTTTTTAAAAATTACTAGTGAATACTTAAATAGACCTTTATAGATACAAATGTGTATCAAAATATGAAGGTACATTATAAATATGAATATATATTTTATATGTATATTCATTTATATATCCAAGCTACTTTTCTTTGTGCCAGACTTGAGGATCAATCAACTTATTTTGTAAAGGAACAGATAGTAAATATTTTAGGCTTTTTAGGTCATAAAGAGTCTCTGGCAACTACACAAAAGTAACCATAGCCAATATGTAAATGAATGGGCATGGCTATGTTCCAATAAAACTTTACAAAAACAGCATATTTGGCCCTGGGCATAGTTTGTTGTCCTTTGTTTTTGACCATTGTTTTTCTAAATGCAAATAGTTCCACACTGTTGTAAATTTTGTAAATTAGAAGAGGCATTGTCAAAAGTAAAAAAGACCAGGACAGAAAGATCATGGTACATAGCACATCACTAGTATTATTTTAGTAAACATTTTAGCTTTTTATAGGTAGAGTTTTCTATACAGGGTCATGACCTTTAACTAATTTCTCCCTATAAGTCATGGTCATCACAAAAAGCTTAGAAACCACTACTCAAGTCACACTATTTTGTTCTACTCTAGTACCTATTCTTGGAGAATAAACCCTTTGGTTCAGTCAGCGACTTAATCAAGAAGATTTAAATTAAGTATTTGTAAATATTATCCTCATTACACTGTTCTGCATGGAACCAAGGTCCTCCGGAGGTTCCAACAGAGTAAACATCAGAGTTACAAGATCAAATCCAAAGGGAAAAAAAAGTGTGGAGCCAGGTGTGTCACTGGGTGAAGAATCAAGTGATGCTCTGATCTGTGGCAGAGAGAATATGGGCTGCAGATCAGGCAGTCATCACAGTTTTTTTGCTAAGTCCCCCCAACTTCTACTATCCTGATGTTGAAGAATCTGAGGAATTGGACTCTTAAGTTCCCCCCTTCTTGGAGTCAGGTGGTGGGACAAAAATATCTGAGGTATCTCACACCTGTTCTTTTACTTCTAACATGGCTATCACTGCCATCTGAACTGGCCATTCCCAAAGGCACAGAAGTTCTTATCACCAAAGTAACAGATGTCACCCTTGCTGTCACAGCTACCACATGTACCTAGGACAACTTCAAACATATAAAGCTAAGGATCAAGGGGAATAATAAAGACCTTGTAAGGCAAGTGGACAAATACACCTGTTCTTGCCTGTGCTTCTCCCTGTCTGTCAAAACCACCTCAGTGAACTTTCCACCAGAGTACTTTCCCACTCCTGTGCTAGACACCTGACACTCTCATGGATCCATTTCTGTTCATTCCCACCTCTAAGCCCTCTAAGTTTCAGGAATCTCTGAATGGAGTTTCCCAGGTGTCAGGTAGACCCCTCCCATCCTCACTGTGCACTAAGCCAAGGCTATTTTCTCATGAATTAATGTTCCCCATCTTCCAAACACATCAGATCTGCCCCCCCCCCTTTTTTGGACAACTTATATCTGGCAAGTTTTACAGCCTTTATTTTAATAGACAAAACTTTCAACATACTACTATTTACAGAAAGGTTTTTGATCAAATGCTCTCGCTTAAAATTCCTTTTTTTTTTTTTAAGAGAGGGAGTGAGAGGAACAGAGGGAGAGAGAGAGAATATGAAGCAAGCTCCATGCCCAGTGCAGAGCCTGATGCAGGGCTTGATCTCACTACCCCAAGATCATACCTTGACCTGAAACCAAGAATCAGACGTTTATCTGACTGATCCACCCAGGCACCCTACTTAAAATTCCTTTTCTAAAATGAATTTTTATTTTAAAATAGGCTTGGAGTGACAGAAAAATTGTGACAGTGGTCCAGAGGGTTCCCATATACCCCACACCCAGTTTCCCCTATTAACAGTTTCATTAGTAGGATACATTTGCCACAACTAATGAGCCAATACTGATAACATTATTATTAACTCAAGTCCATGTGTTGCTCAGATTTTTCCCACTTAAAATTCCTAAGGTAAGAAACTTCATCAAAGGTATGGCTAAGGAGCTTTGGCTTTTCTCTGGGAAGAACTTTTCTGCAAGCTGCTTGTCATTGACTTTGCTCCCCCCTCTAGTAATGACCACATGGTGCTGCAGCCTTACCTCTGTGCCACAACCTGAGACTGTGGTTCTTTATGTGTACCCCACAAGTATCTAAAGCTCTGCCAGAGATTTATCCTGCACCTCTTTGGCAAGAAGAACTTCCTGTTTGGCATTCAGGCTAGAAACGAATTCTCTTATTTCATGGAAAGATGCTAAGACGCTTCCAGGTTTACTGTCCAACCCATCACATTAAGCTCCAAATCAGGTCAATTATGCTAATACTGAAGACAAATGTATACCAAGTCACCACTATCACTATCATCTTCGAACAGCATGTTTTACAAACACCTGCTTATAACACAACACAAAACAATTCACTACCATGGAGGCTACCCTTGTGAAAATTACAACCCAAGACAGGTAAACCATAAAACGCATCCAAGGAACATAAAGGAATGTGTAAGGCAATATATAATAGTTGAATAAGATTCATCCTAGGTAGGTGAATATTTTATGATTTGTTTGCTCTTGCTTACTACAATCCTCCAAAGAGAAAAACCCAAAGACAATGTACTTTTTTTTTTAAAGATTTTATTTATTTATTTGATAGAAATCACAAGTAGGCAGAGAGGCAGAGAGAGAGGAGGAAGCAGGCTGTCCGCAGAGCAGAGAGCCCGATGCGGGGCTCGATCCCACGACCCTGGGATCATGACCTGAGCCGAAGGCAGCGGCTTTAACCCACTGAGCCACCCAGGTGCCCCGACAATGTACTTTTTAAGTAGAAAACCACTAAGCTTTACTTCGCAATTTGTAACCAGAAGCTGAAATCTCTCCAACTCATTGCTGCTTGATATGAAATATAGTGATGAGCTAGGATAATTTAAGGCTTCTACACAGAGTGTTATTTCATTAGTCCTGAAACTACCCAAAGGTCCTAGTGGTACAAATGGGCAGGAAAAAACACCCTTGGAAGTGTGCCACTGGGCACCAAATGAGTTTCCCGACACAGATAAAGAGGCAGTGGGGTCAGATTCAAAGCTTTGTTAAAACTACATCTTATTCACTATTTGCTTATTTTTTCCTCGTGTTTTGTTAAGTGTCTAGACTATGCTAAGTGTTACAGACGGCTGTCCTTACCTCCAGATGAGGCACAACAGTAGTTGTTATTTTTAGATGGAAACTCTGAGCCCATAGACAGACTCAAAGATGATGGAAAAGGCCACACTGGTATCTGTAATAAATCAGCACTCTGGATGTGATTTAGAAACAGAAGTCTTTACTGCTGTTTAGGGTAACGTTAAGTCAGTAACATGAAAATACTCCTAGAACTTGGCAGATTCTGAATCACAACATCAGAATGGCCTATATGCAAGCAGATTTGGGAGAAGGAAGAAGACCAGAATCAGGGACTATCTCCAACTCCTTTACTTATAAAAGCAACCCTCCACTTAACTAAGTTTACATTCTCTGAAAGTATGTTATTAATGCTGCCTTTAATGATGATCAGTCAGCCCCATCTGTCATAACCCAAGCTGTCCTGCCAACCATTAGCTAAAGCAGACAGTCTAGACATAGCTAGTAAATCATGGCTTCTGACACGTTCTCCACAGAAGTGTTTTCTTTGCAATTAATTTTCCCTTAATTTCTGACCAGCATTCATGGTAGAATCTGGCATATATTAATGGTCCTCTATTCACCCACAACTTCATTAATAATTGGATAAAGTTAGGAGATAGAATCTCTTTCATCTCCAAAATGAGAACTGTTTTCATTTTACAAAAAGAACAAAAACACAATATTTAATTGGGTAGGTGGCAAATATGAGCCCAAAAATAGATATCAGGTACCCAACTATTATATAAGGTGTCCAGGATACCAAATGATGCACAATATATTTTTGGAGAACGTTGGACTTTACTGAAAGACATTGGTGTAGACAATTTAAAAACAGAGGGAAGTATCATCTTTATCGGTAGGAAGGTTTACTATTACAAAGGCATCAATTCTCTTTAAATTACCAGAGCAATAGAATCAGTGTAATTCAAACAAAATACCAACACATTTTAATTAATTTTCACAAGCTATTTTTAAAATTTGAAAGAAAAAAAAGAAGACCAGGAATAGACAAAATATTACTGAAGGTGATCAAGGTAGAGAGATGTGCTCACACAATGTCAAGATCTATTATAAAACAATAACAATTAGGATAGCATGTTCTTGGTCTAATGATAAATAGATCAAAAAGCAGAATAGAGAGTGTATATGTTTTTAATTTCCATAAACAGTATGATGTTACATATAGCATTGGACAGATTTTATTTTTACTAAATTTTTTTAAAGATTTTATTTATTTATCTGACAGAGAGAGAGATCACAAGTCGGAACGAAGAGGGGGAGAGGGAAGCAGGCCAGGGACCCCAATGCGGGGCTTGATCCCAGGACTCCAGGATCATAACCTGAGCTGAAGGCAGAGGCTTTAACCCACTGAGCCACCCAGGCACCCCTATTTACCAGTTTTGATACTTTATTCAGACCTAGTGCTTTTTTCTCTTATCTATGTAGCAGTCCATGATGTGAAGAGACTTTAATATTTCCAGTCCGCTATTTATGTTTACTGAGGTTTTCAGTTTTCCACTTACATGGTAGTGCAGTGAACATTCTTATTCTTTGTGCACCTGCATGAAGGCATAGTTCGAATAATATTGTTTGTATATAAGATATGGTAACCTTCAAATTTATACATCTCCAAGTTGTTTTACAAAGG
Source organism: Taxidea taxus jeffersonii (assembly GCA_003697995.1). Lineage (NCBI taxonomy): Eukaryota > Metazoa > Chordata > Mammalia > Carnivora > Mustelidae > Taxidea > Taxidea taxus. Next base: position 55,324 of record ML108912.1, on the reverse strand, counting down.
AATTATGGTAATTTACACTCCCACCAAAGTCCTCTTCATCTATACCTTCACCAATTTGGTATTTTAAAAATTTTTCATTTTTACCCATTTGACACAGTGAACTATTCTGTTTTTGCTTTTTTTTCTTTATTTCTTTTAATATTTATTTAATTGAGAGAGAGAGTACACTTGAGTTGAGCCTGGGCAGGAAGGTGGGGGTGGATGGGCAGAAGGAAAGAGAAACTTTAACAGACTCTGTGCTGAATGCAGAACCTGATCTGATGCAGGATTCAGTCCCAGGACCCTGAGATCGTGACCTTAACTGAAACCAAGAGTCAGCCTCTTAACCACTGTGCCCCTATTTTTGCTTTTATTTCATTTACTTAGTTACAGTTGTGTCTGAGTATATTATTAGTCATTCAGGTTTCCTTTTCAATGCATTACTCACTGCTATCTTTTACCTTTTTTTCTATTTTTATCCTGACTGTATATCATTCTTGTCTCCCTGCTTTTTATTCTTTTTTTATTATACAATATTCATACATATTAAGAATTTAAATAATAAACCAAAATATTCATCATATTCCTCCTCCCCACATTACCAGAGTTCTTTTTTTTTTTAAGTACATTTGTTTTACATTTCCTTAAATAAAATCATTCCAAATAAGCTCGAAACCCATGTATGCCTTCCTCATTCCATACTGGAAGTAGGTTGCATATTTAAACTTAACAAAAATTTTAGCATTCTACAAGCATCACTTCACAGGTTTCCTTCTGGTTCTTTTTTTTTTTTTTTTAAGTCCACATTATACCTAGTGCTGACACGTGGAGCACAAAATCACTCCTCTTGATTTTTTAAACACTCTAATATGTGAATACATTATAGTGTATTGACTTTCTTCTAAAGGACATTTAGACTGTTGTCAGTTTTTCACCACCGTAAGCAACTTAGCACTAACCACTCTTGTTTCTATTTCCCAGCACACTTCGCTGGCATAGGTAATCTTTTGGTTTAACAGATATTGCTCAGGTTCTCTCCAAAGTTGGTTTAATTTCCATCCCCTTCAGCAGCAGATGAGATCCCTATTTCCCCATGCCTTCAGAGGCTGTACTTCATGTTCATACAGATATGTGTATATCAACCTAGCATCATCATCATTTTTATTTCCATGACTATATTAACATAAAGTTGTAATTCGTGCTTTGACTTGCCTTTCCTCATTATTACTTCAGTTGAACATCATTGCTAGGCTCTGGAGGCCATTGGGTGTTCTCTTCTGTGAATCATCCATCCAATCTTTTCCACATTCATCCAGCGGGTCTTACTGAACTTTAGATGTTCTTGGGCTACTAATTCTGGGACAGTAAAGTGTACCAAATACCTTCTTCCAGATTGACTTTTATTTTAATGTTGTTTGTGTATTGCTATAAAGAGGTTTTAAATTTTAATTTAGTGAAATTTACCTATTTCTTTTGTGCATTGTTTTAAATATTTCTCTCTCCTCTGAGATTATAAGATATTCTCCCATTTACCTTTTTTTTTTAATTTTATATGTTGCTGTTTGATACTTTGCACTTCTACCAGGAATAGATTTTTATGTATGATATGAGAAAGGGATCTAATTTTACCTTTTCTTTCCTATTTAGATAGCCAACTGTGCCTACTCCATTTACCAAATAGATTATCTCCACTGATTGGTGACATGCTTGTTACACATCAAGTTTTCATATACGTGAGTGTGTGTCTCTACGTTTCCTATTCTATTCTGCTTGGAACAGAGGAAAGCTCATACATTATCACCCCTTCTTCTCCACCAAGTTCAAAACCATTTAAGAGATATCCATATGTAATGTAGGTGGAGACAAAAATATCTTGTTACTTGAGAAAAAGTGTTTAGTGCTTTGGGGTCTGTTATTATTTGTTGGGATTATGCATTCAAGTATTTTATTTTTTCCAGCATTTATTAGTGTTCTGGGTAAGATCAAGGTGTCTACCAGCATAGGCTACCAGAATGATACAACCTGAAGTCAACATGAGGTAACGACAATATTTACTTGTTACTTAACAATATTTGTTCTTAATAGTGGCATTTGTAGTTATTTCTACCATCTTATTTGGTAATGCTGCCTACCATTTGTTTCACTGCTTCTTTTGTTCTCCTCCCCCTCCTTTGATTAGACTGATAAAACAAATTTGTTTCCTCTTGTTATATCTTTGTTGAAAAGCTAAAGATTGAATTTTTTTCTTAAGGATCTCTTCAAGCATTAAGATAGAAATATTCACAAATGAGAGAAACATTTCTTCAACTTTATATACTCTTCCTGAAAATATAATTTAGTTGTCCTTGAACTTCACAACTTCCCTTCCTATAGTCTTAAAATTTAGTATTACCTTATTTGTACTGGGGGAAAAGCACCATCAATGGTTAAATTTTATGAACTTTTTTAGTGTCCATTATATTTATAATGTATGCCTTTCCTCTAGGTTTACTTTTCTTCTTGATAAAGTACATCAATTTCCTTTACAAAGCATTGCAAAACCAGGCAAAGACCCCATCAAAAAGGAGAATTTCAGACTAATATCCCTGATGAATACTGATGCCAAGATTCTCAACAAGATCCTAGCTAATAGGATCCAACACTACATTAAAAAGGATTATCCACCATGTCCAGGTGGGATTTATCCCTGGGATGCAAGGTGGTTCAACATTCGCAAATCAATCAATGTGATAAAAACAAATCAATAAGCGAAGAGAGAAGAACCACGTGGTCCTCTCAACTGATGCAGAAAAAGCATTTGACAAAATACAGCATCTGTTCCTGATTAAAATGTTTCAAAGTATAGGGATAGAGGTAACACAAAGATAAACTCAAAATGGATAAAAGACCCCAACATGAGGCAGGAATATATGAAAATCTTAGAGGAGAACACAGGCAGTAACATCTTTGATATTAGCCACAACAACTCTTTCAAGACATGTCTCCAAAGGCAAAGGAAACTAAAGCAAAAATGAACTTTTGGGACCTCATCAAGATAAAAAGCTTCTGCACAGCAAAGGGTAACAGTCAACAAAACAAAAAGGCTACCCACGTAATGGGAGAAGATATTCACAAATAACACTACAGACAAAGATCTATAAAGAACCCCTCAAACTCAACACTCAAAAACCAGATAATCATCTCAAAAAATGGACAGACGACATGAACAGACACTTCTCTAAAGAAGACATACAAATGGCTAACAGATACATGAAAAAATGTTCATCATCATTGGCCAGCAGGGAAATTCAAATCAAAACCACATTCAGATACCTCCTTACACCAGACAGAATGGCCAAAATCAACAAGACAGTAAACAACAGGTGTTGGAGAGGATGTGAAGAAAGGGGAACCCTCTTACACTGATGGTGGGAATGCAAGTTGGTGCAGCCACTTTGGAAAACAGTATGGAGATTCCTTAAGAAATTAAAAATAGAGCTTCCTTATGACCCTGCAATTGCACTACTGGGTATTTACCCCAAAGATACAGATGTAGTGAAAAGAAGGGCCATCTGTACCCCAATGTTCATAGCAGCAAAGGCCACAATTGCCAAACTGTGGAAAGAGCCAAGATTCCCTTCAGTGGATAGATGGATAAAGAAGATATGGTCCATATATACAATGGGATATTATGCCTCCATCAGAAAGGATGAATACCCAACTTTTGTATCAACATGGATGGGACTGGAGGAGATTATGCTGAGTGAAATAAATCAAGGAGAGAGAGTCAATTATCATATGGTTTCACTTACTTGTGGAGCATAAAGAATAACATGAGGACATTAGGAGAAGGAAGGGAAAAGTGAGTTGGGGGAAATCAGAGGGAGAGAAGAACCACGAGAGACTGTGGACTCTGAGAAACAAACTGGAAGTTTTCGAGGGGAGGGGGGTGGGGGGTTAGGTGAGCCTGGTGGTGGGTACTAGGAGGGCACGTATTGCACGGAGCACTGGGTGTGGTGCATAAACAACGAATCTTGGAACACTGAAAAAATAAAATTAAATAAATAAATAAATAAATATATAAAGCATTGTAAATAATAAGCTCTCCTAGTCTTTGTCTAATTTTTTCATCTTGCCCTCATTTTTAAAGAAGTATTTGGCTAGGTAGGAAAGGCCAGGCTGATGGCTATTTTCCATTAGCATCTTGAAGTGTTCTGGGAGGGCTTCCCAGTAATGAATAGATTCTGAGACCAAGGGTACCAGCAACAGAGTTGCCTCCAAGCAGAAAATGGAGAAGTTTTTATATCCTCTGAATTGTCCTTTTCAGAAAGCTTGTTACTTTCAGCCAACTGAACACATGCTGGGCTGCATAGCACCCATCCCTTCCTCTCCCACACCAACAAGCACCCAACCACTTCTCGGCACTAGACTCTGAGCTCATTATTTCACACACAGTCTGACAATCACCTGACAATCTTACAATAACCCCAGTAAAATGAAAACCACTAGGGAAAATTAATTCTAATTGCAGACTTTCGATTACATCAGAGTCTGGTAGACTGAGTTCATTTTGATCTTACCAAAACCATGAGTAAATGCAGGGAGGAGGGGGAGGATGAACGGATACTTAAATGCATGGCCTAAACAAGTAATAACATAAAGAGGGACCCCAAAACATTAAGCAGGCTGAGCAAGGTGGCCCAAGGTTGGAAGGTGCTACAAAATCTCCAGAGAGCTGATTCTAAGTGGCCAGTCTAGCCAGGGCCTCTTTTTCTTTGGGTTATGCAAGGCTTGCATGCACACTTCCATGTCACACAGATTTGGGCATCTTCTGGGGCCAGGCTGCCCCAGTGCTGAGTTCAGGACATGTATGTGGCCACAGCCTGCCCAGCTCTGTGCCTCCAAGCCTGGGGGGCCCCTCAGGGCTAACCTCCAGGTTATTCTCTGTTGCTCCAGCCACTGGGCACCACAGGCATAGATACTGCCACATTCCCCTGTGAAAATTCCAAATACATATATATATGAAACCTAGGTTTGTCTTCGTTTCAGAGGCACAATATAGAAAAAAATATTTATCTCAGAAAACATAAAAGAAGTCGGATTACTTTGTCTGGATTTTTATTTCAAAACTGCCAGATTGAGTCTTCATACATGCCTACATCTAGGCATAACTTTTAGCAATCTTATTTGGAAAGAAATGATATTTAGAGAGGGGAAAAATAAAAAACTCTGCCTCTGAAATTGGTACAGGAAGGAAGCTGTACTTCATTTTAACCCCACTACTCTTGCAACTCACTGATTTCCAGCTCAAAAATTCTGTGCATATTTTGGTTAGAATTCTTCCAGTTGCGAGTGACAGAAAACCCAATTCAAACTGGCAGAAATGAAAAAGGAAATTTCTTGGAATAAATAACTAAAAACTCTCGGTCTTTTTTTCAGAGGTTCAAAAAGTCACTGGCTGGGCCCTTCCCCCTCATTTTTATTCTACTTTTCTCCATGTTAACTTCATTCTCAAGGTCCTTATAATAACAAAATAGCTGTGGTCATATACTCATCCATGAGCCACCCACTGTGGCTAAAGTAATATAATGCTCTGATCAGCCCCATCTGAGCCACACAGTCATCAGCCTGACAGAACAGGCGACAGAGGGTTTCCCAGAGAAAAAAATGGCGGGATTTGATACAGAAAATGGTGAGTAGACGCTACATGACCAGAACAATACATGTCTGCACCAACCCTCAATTAAATTAAACAATAATAGAAATTAACATACTTGAGCTTCATATACAAATTGAGGGATACCCAAGTCATTTTTCTAGTCTAAGGGTTTATTTAACTTGCATTAAAGATAAAAGAAAAACCTATATTGACAGAAAGCTTTCTAGATGGTCCCCATTCATTTTCATCAAATGAAGAGGGCAAAGGAATGCAATCTCACAGGCCTTATGAACAATTTGTGGCTGATGTTGTTTTAGGGAATATGAAGAGAGGAGGCATTAAAAATCAAATACACAAATTCATCTTGATCCCAGGATTCGGGTCTTGAGAAACAAAAACTGGGTGAGCCAATACCAAGTGTAATATTCCCTCTCTGGTGTTTGTTGTTTTTATTTTTTACATTAAAAATTTATGAGTGGTTCCTAAGAGAGCTAAAGTAATTAGAGATGAAAAATCTTTAATTCTCAATGATTCATACTCCCTCCCATCTCTGTAGGATTTCATAGGAAGCTGCTTTGACATATCATCAGCTGTAAATTACTTTAATGACTCCTCTACCACATTTAACTCCTACCTCTGAAAGTGATTTAGCTCCTTAATTTGTGCAACACCTGAACACATAAACATCAATACCATTCAGCCATCTAGAAGAATGTCATTTGCTATAGTACTTGAAAGCAAATTAAATTTGTCTCCCAAAAATGTTAGTCATTTTAACATTCATCTCCATGAAATCAAATAGTTTCAATTAGATTAATAACACTGAATTTTTTGCAGACATTTTCATAGATAAGAATTTTATTAAACGTGAAAAAGGTATTGCTAAAATAATCGTATTCCAAGTACACTGATTCCTAATATGTCTGAAAATTAAAGCTAACACTTGCTGAGTACCCTGGTGTGCAGAGAGTATTATATTCTCTAAAAGCAACTGAATGCACTGACAATGTGAATTGATTTTGAAAACATTAACCGATAAGGATTTTATTTTAAATCCTAAGTCTATTCAAAATGAATGTGCCCTTCAAAGTAACTAGGAAACTGTTATTTGCCATACTGGATACATTACCTGTATCAATTCAAATTTCAAAAATCATAGGTTCATGCTCTGGAAAGTTCAAGCTAAAAGAAAAAAAGTCACAGGCAGATATACCCTAATAGGAATAATATTGTATATTTGTGAAGTGAGGAGATCAAGCATTTTTCTTATAAATCATGCTGCCAGTCAGTACCGCCATATTGCTCTTTCATACCCTGCTTCTTTTAGTAACTCACCAAAGACTCTGGAAGTTAGGAATTTTTTTTTCCTAAGACTGTCTCATGGGGTGCCTGGGTGCTCAGTGGGTTACGCCTCTGCCTTCGGCTCAGGTCATGATCTCAGGGTCCTGGGATAGAGCCCCGCATGGGGCTCTCTGCTCAGCAGGGAGCCTGCTTCCTCTTCTCTCTCTGCTGCCTCTCTGCCTACTTGTGATCTTTGTCTGTTAAATAAATAAATAAAATCTGGAAAAAAAAAACCTGTCTCATAGTCACATAATGGTAAGATACATACATGCAAACAAGCACACATGCTCACAAAGCAATTCCACAAGCTTGTTACTTTAAGGTTGTGTGGCAGACTGAGAGAGCATCATTCTAAGTAGAAAATAAGAAATAGTACCAAATTACATATGAAACAACACTATGTATAAAATAAAGAATGCTCAATAAAAGGTGGTAAATGAAAGTAAGACTATTTTGGAATTTTGCTATGAAATATATAAAGATGAAAAATAGAAAACCTAGCCTTGAACATAATTATAGTTAAAGAATAATTAGAATATATTTCTAATTTTTTAAAAAATCTATATTTTTTAGAGAAATGGGGTTAATAAATCCACATTGGGAGACTAGCTAGTTGAAAATAAGGAGACCTAAAAGTGACAAACACTCATTAGACTTAAAGTGTTCTTTGATATCAAGAACAGAAATTTTAAAAGGCAAATTAGGAAAGATAATATATGAAGGAAAACAATATGAGTACTTTTTCTCCACAGCCTTAATCCTACCCATTTACCCCCAGCAGAAGCACCCATGCTTTTATAGGCTACCTGTATTCCTTTGAGTATCCTTCTCACCCCAAACCCCCTTAGCTCAGACACTGCATTTTCTATATTGTCTTTCCAGAGAACTTCTATGTTATTTTTCTTAGTTTCCCCTTCTCTGTGTTCCCACTTTGCTCCTGCTGTTTTTAATAATAAAATTAATTATAACAATCAACATTTATGCAGGATTTATTCTACTTAGTCTTTTACACACTCATGACAATTCTGAGAGATGATACTATTTGGTTTAAAAATAAATATCTGCGACCTATGGTGGTGCCATGATTGGCCATGGTCACAAGGCTAACATGTAATGGCACCAACTGTGCACCAGAAGATCTCACATTAGCTTCTCCCTGTTATGCAGCTTCCACTGACAATACTGACCCTGAGCATATTGGGTTGTGTTTAGTCTGTCTCCTGGATTGAAAGGTAGGCTTTTGAAGAGAGAACACTTCTCATTCATATTTTCACAGTAGAGATTAACAAAGACCCTAGCCCCTTGCCAACAATCAAATGTCACTGCTGAATGAGTGAATGAACAGAAGAATAAACAGATCAATGGGTGTTTATTCAACCACTTATCAATTAAAATTTTTTTTGTAAAAACAAGACAAAGCTTATTAAGTTCTGTACAAACACTAGGTGGCCTGGCATTCTTTGCTCTTTCTTACTGTATTGTATGCTGTGGGTGTGCATGTGTACTTCTTAAAAAAATAAGTGGAAATTTTTCCAATTCATCATCAAATTAATTTTACCACTTTTTCTTAGCCCTCAAACTTTCATCTGTAAGATTCTTTTTAAGTGACTTTCTATTCAATTTTTTCAAAAGGATTTGCCTTTTAATGGAAAGTCTGCATTGCATCATAAAGATGAAACACGACGTGCTCAACTTATTCAGCTTTCTAGAAAGTTCTTTTTTATCATGAATACTTAGCCAGTAGAAGAGATAGATTCCAAAAGAAAATATATTTCAGGCATGAGGGACCAGAACTCTACTAGACTGAAAAGGATAAAAATGAAACCTAAGTTTCCAATGTACTGAAAGACATAATTTGCAAACGCTCCATTATCACTACACTTCTGTTCCAGAGTCCAAGAGAGCAGAATAAGCAAAGAACTTGCATATGTGAAAAAAAATCAATCAGCTCTGAGTTTAAAAGAAACTTCAAACCATGGGGCATTCCATACAGCCTTGATTATTTGGATAGCATGACTTCTTACTCCAGCACATTTTGTGTGTCCAATAGCAAACCATCTCTAATATATCACTTTCAGAAATTCATTTTCAAAACCCCAGCATTTTCAAAATGTCAGTAGCATTAATAGTTCTGTTACAAAGTCTGTGTGTAAATACTGCTGATAACATCCATGCCAGTGATTCTTGATACTGTGGGAACCCAAACCCTTTTGAGCAACTGAGCTATGGATCTTCCTTAAAAAACAAAACAAAACAAACAAACAAAACCAAAAACCAATTGTACATTCATGGATAAATACCCCAAGTTTCCATATCATCTCAGGAGAGTTACACATGTCCTACAGTCCATTCATGGGCCCCACCTGCTTCCTGGTTCTTTTAAATACCCATGCTATACGAAAAAGTCAAAACCTTATCCCTTCCCTGTTCTTTTCTAGGAAGGAAGGATAAAATAAAATCCTGAAAGACAAGGACACAATGGAGGCCTCAGGATGACACACAAACCCCATGTCATTAAGTGGGAGAACTTTGAGCAAAAACAGAAAACAGTCATCAAGGGAATTAGACCTGGGAAAATATTCACTTCTCTCTCTTGAACTCCCCTCTGCAAGACTCAGTCCTTCCTTAGATGTGATTTTATACACACACACACACACACACACACACACGTGTGTGTGTGTGTGTGTGTGTGTGTGTGTGTGTAGGAATATTATGCAGCCCTCAAAAAATGAAATTTTGTCATTTGCAGCAGTGTGGATGGAACCAGAGGACATTATGCTAGGCAAAATAAGTCAATTGGAGAAAGACAATTATCACATGATCTCACTGATATGTGGAATTTGAGAAACAAAGTAGAGGATCACAGGAAAGAGAGGAAAAAATTAAACAAGATGAAACCAGAGAGCGAGACAAGCCATAAGAGACTCTAAATCTCAGGAAACAAACTGAGGATTGTTAGTGGAGGAGGGTGGGAGGGATGGGGTGGCTGGATTATGGACATTGGGGAGGGTATATGTTGAGGGTATGTGTTGTGTGTATTGTGTAAGACTGATGAATCACAGACCTGAACCCTGAAAAAAAATACATTATTAAATTATCAGAGTTCAGGCTAAGAAAAGCAGCCCCCCTACCCCCCCC
>ML108912.1:18150-44828 GCA_003697995.1 Taxidea taxus jeffersonii | reverse complement strand
AAAAAAAGACTCAGTCCTTCCTTTAACAAACATAAACTGGGTTCCTACTCTAGACCTCCACCTCCTGCTGCCCCTCAAGACCTATGCATAAGAAGTGGAATGGCAGGGCCTGACTGCATCTGAATGACCAGATCCTTGTGACCATCACATGGGCTGGGGCATCTTGCCAGAAAGAGCAACCAGAGAGGCTGTAATCTCACTTCCTCACCAACAACAGAGTATACACACACCTGGGCAGTCATGGTGCATCAGTACCAATGCATCTCGTACAGAAGTGGACACGAAATCCCCTCAGTTAGAACATATCCTGACCAAATCAATGGTGACAGTAATAAGCTTGGCAGATTTTCAATTCAAAACATTATACTTCCAAATTGTGTTTATTCATAAATGGTGGAATCCCTGGAGTTATTTTATACCTATCTGGTCAGCATTCATGAGGAAATATATTCTATATTGTTGTGGGGATTCTGGAATAACGATATTTCTTTAAATATTTTGAAAGATATCCAACTTAGGAAGCAACAAAAATTAAAGGTGGCTCATTAGATTTGCATAATGATTAAGATTAAAATTACCTAATTGGGAATCATGTGTACGTTATTTAGGAGTACTTCTTTCTTTTAAGATAATAAATGAAGGCTTAGTATGCGCACAGCAGAACTGTAGAACAGTCCCTTCACTGGGGAGAAATGTGATAGTCCACAGAGGCAGCCTTGAAAAGACTAATCAGGTTTCCCAGTTGCTCATTTGCCTTGGCTCATGTAGAAATTAATGTTAGGAAAATCTGAAAGGTACAGCACAGCTGGAATCTGGCAGTTTAATTGCTCTGCACAAGAGACCAGTGGTCCTGCAGGGTGTTGGGTGTGCCTATGTGTGCTCCAAAGCAAAGGGCAAAGCCGTTGGAAAGCTCTATGCCCTTGACTGCTGGTTAACTCTCAACGGAGAGAATTCTGTCTAAGGGAGAGGGATGCGGATTTTACTCAATAGAAATCTATTTTTAGATTATTCATTTGCTTCTCATCAGATTCATTACAATTTTAACTCATATACCAGAACTTTGTTTCCAAGGAAGCCATGATTAATGTCTTCCATGGACAAACAGAACAGAAACAAGACACATTCCTGATGAAGATTAACTTTACTGTTAATGATGCTCAAGATGGAAGGTAGCCAGTTTATACACTGTAGCCCTTGAAAAATTGGTGCCCCTTTAGACACACTTCAGCAGAGGTGCTATGAAGACAGATTGAGCAAATTCAGGCAGATTCAAATAAAAGTGATTTTCTTGGGTCTGCTTCATTTACATAGCATGGCTGAATCTCCAACGCATTCAGAATATTTTTGCCATATCATATGATAATGCTGTGTAGCCCAAAATAAAGGGGAACTATTCAGTTTTAGCAGAAGTGTTATTTTAAGTAAAACAAATTTTACTAAATAGTAATAGAATTGCAGAGACCTGTCTAAATTTCTTTGTGCTTTTTAAAACCTATACTCATTATTTCAGAGATTAATGACCCCATTTAAGAAATTTCACAGAACCTCTTTATCTTGGGCCATCTTTAATGTTTGAAAGCCATTCTCTGCATACATAGGAAATTCATTTGAACTCAACTTACTGACTGCCTATTCTTGTGGGGAAAAAAAAGAAAAGAAAGGGAAAAAAAGACCTAGAATGAAGATGGGAAGTATAGGGTATAGGGGACTTTGGACAAATCACAGAGCCTTTTAGTACTTTTTCATTTTATTTATTTAGAGTAATATCATCTGAGTCTCTAAGATAATGGAAATAAAATTATGTTTATCATGCTATACAAAATAAGTTGTATTCTGAATTAAAATATTAGTAAAATATTAAAGAGTTTTCACTTAAATATATTATTAAAATGGACACTGGGCTCCAGTTGTCTCAAAGGAGTTTTCCTCTCAATTCTTGTATGTCAAAAAAGGAGGGAGTGAAACTGATTCTTTTCCCTGATTCTTTGCAGCATCTCCTGGCAAAATTTAAGGTAGAATGTCTGGCTCCTGAAAGGTATTCTCTGTTCATTACCCTAAATACTAAAAGAGGAAAATAAAACATGTGGAGAGGGAAAGCTAGCTTTAGGGCAGAAGCAGACTCTGTCTTAATACTTATTTTACTCGAGGAGATGCCTCTCTCAATCTCCAAAAGAAGATGTGAGAGAAAAGGGAGCTGCCTAGATGATAATTAATAATGACCATTACTTCGAGATTTGTTGGAGGAAATTCTTTCCACACTAAGCATTGGGAGCAATCTCATCTCTTCAATCACCACTCCAAAGATCCTATCAAATGGCTTTCAACATTAGTAGAGAATCTAATTTCCCTCACTGTGCCAGGTGGTAAGTATATTTATTAAGGCAGAAAAGAGGAAAGAAATTGAAGTAGAAAGAAAAGTCAGGTATCTTATGATGTTTAAGAAAACCCAGTGATTTATTTTCTGGTATTTGGGAGAAAAGATTATATTCACTCTATCTCATCTGTATTTGTTACCTATTTCTGTGTAACAAAGTACCACAAAATTTAGCAAACTAAAACAACAAGGATTCATTATGCCCAATAGTTTCTGAGGGCAAGAAACTGGGAGAATCTTAGCTGATGGTTCTTGCTCAAGTTTTGTCACTAGACTGCAATCAAACCTTCAGCTAGAACTATAGTTACCTTAAGACTCAAATGAGGCAAGAGAATCTGCTTCCAGCCTCACCCATGTGGTTGTTGGTAGGTCTTACCCTCTCACTGACTACTGGCTGAAGACTTCAGTTCCTTTCTCTGGATAAGGCTATTAGCAACTTGCCAGCCTACTTCCTTGAAAGCAAGAGATGAGTTAGTGAGAGAGAGAGAGAGACAGCACCCAAGATGCTAGTTGCGGTCTTTTATAATCGAATCTTAGAAGTGAATTACCATCATTTCTGTCCTGTGCTATTGTCCACATAGACCAACCCTGGTACTACAGGACAGGGGTCTATCCAAGAGAATGACTACCATAGGTGGGTAATGCTGGGGGGCATTCCTGGAGGCTGGCCCTACATCATCTAACTTATAAGGCATCTGTAAGAAAACTATAGGTAAGCCACGAAAAGGTTGGAGGCTCAGTAGCTGGGATCTGGGCACAAGGGAAACTAATTGTAAATACACCATCTTTCACCCAGCTTTGTCTCTCTCATCTTTAAGGTGAATCTCTGTCCCTCTCTCAACTCGTGAAGCCTGAATAACTGCATTAGCTAAGCCACTTAGTCATTTCCAATTTCCAATCCAAATTTACCAAACATGCAATGTGGCAAAAACAAAACAAAACAACAACAACAAAAAAAAAAGACACAATTTGAGGGGGGGAAAAAAAGAGGAAAACAGAATCTTCTTAAAATAAATCAATCGATATTTTTCCCAAAAGAAAAGAGACACTCCATAGCAGGCTCGGCAAACCTGGTTTCTCTCACCCCAAGAACTACTCTTCATTTCAACATATGAAACTCGAATTGCAGTAAGATAACCCAATACTCTGAGAAGAAGGGACTCACCCTTTTCTTAGATAAATATTTACAGATGAGATTAATATCAAACACCCTATAAGAATACAAAGAGAGGATAGAGCGGTGATAATATTGCACTCAAGGAGTACATTACTACTGAAATACCTGTCTGCACCAGTGTTCCCGGAGGTGTTCTGATAAGCCTCCCCATGGGGTTTATCCCTACCTCTGAGTTGACAATCACTATCAAATTATTTTAAGCCATTATTACTGATAGGAGTGACTTCCCTCTCAAAGGATTTAAGGAAGACAATCTTTGTGATGATGATTTCCATGAAATACCTCTACATAAAGAAGTGTGCTTGTTTATGTCCCATCTTGTTGAAAGAGAAAGAGAAGGAAGGAAGCAAGCAAGCAAGAAAGGAAGGAATGAAGGAAGGAAAGAAAGAATATTTGCTCTGATTTATCAGGACTTATAAAATACAACAAAATAACATGAACCCAGTGTGAAAGAAAAAAAATATAAGAAAACTAATTCTATGGGGGGCATGAAACTAAGCAAGGATTGTGGTTGTTACAAGTGGGCAACAATTTTGGCCCTTAATGTTCTAGTGGCCTGACAACTTAAAAAGGAAACCTCGCCTCAATTCTATTTCCATAAGAAAATTAGCCATTTTCCTAGAAGAGGCATATCTATTCTTAAACTAAGATCAGGTTTGGCATTGAACTGGGGATTCACATGAAGAAAAGACTAATCAGTAGCATTTATATGATAAAAATAAAAATGATGTGGTATTGAACAGTTTCTTATATTGACTTAATCAGAGCCCTATAAAAATGAGTCCACAGGACCATATGTAAAAGTTCACCACAACCTCATTTCCGCTTCTTGTTTACACAGAAACTCCATTTCCTAACCATATGAAATTAGGTTGGGGCCACGTGGTGGGGTTCTGGCCAGTGCAAAGCCCTGCACTTCCCATCTAAACCCTGCCTTGTTCTTTCTGTGAAGGCTCACGTTGAAATGGCAGTGCCCAAAATGCAAGGACCCTCTATCCTTAACTCGGACAAGGAGAGCTATTCAACCTAAATTAGACCATGATGCGAACAAGAAACAAAACCTTAGTGTGTTAATTTCCCTAAGACAACAAATATCATCAATACAGAGTACACAATACCAGTTCTCTATAAATGTTATTTGAGGGGTACCTGGGTGGCTCAGTGGGTTAAAGCCTCTGCCTTCAGCTCAGGTCATGATCCCAGGGTCCAGGGATCGAGGCCCACAACCAGCCTTCTGCTCAGCAGGGAGCCTGCTTCCCTCCACACCCCCCCTGCTCTGCATGCCTCTCTGCCTACTTGTGATCTCTGTCAAATAAATGAATAAAATCTTTAAAATAAAATAAAATGTTATTTGACCAATGGGGCAGAGTTTAGAACATTTCAAAGAATGGACACACTCAATCTTTCACATAATCCTCTCTCAATATTGTTTTCCTCGACTAGGTATTAATAAATCCTAAACATTAATGATGATACAGATGATGTAATAAGAACATTAACAGTAATAATATAATAATAACTAACACTTGAATATCACTTGCCATGTGCCAGGAGTTAATTATCCTAAGCCCTCTCGATTTATGAATGCCTATAATCCTTACAATATATGGACTCATTAATCCTCATCATTATCTCTAACTTTCAGATAAGGAAACAATGGAAGAGAGAGAAGCTAAGGGATTCATCAAAGCTTATTTGGTAAGGGTGACACCAGAATTAGATTCAGGAAGAAGTCTAACTCCGGGGTTTGTGCTACTAACCTCCACATTATACTTCATCTCATATGGTGATGGTACATTTGAAAAGCTACTAAATGCTTCCAGTTGTCGAAGGGTTTCAGAGACCACACATGCCAGCTGATGTACGGCTGGCATCTTCATAGGGTAGCTGAGGAGCCTAACAGGTCACCCATCTCATCAGAGGTCTACCCCCATCTCCAAAGAATGATCCCACGTGGAGCCGTGACTATCATTTGAAAGGAGATTCCAATGTAATTTACAGGCATTCAGTTGCCCTAATTTAACTTTACAAAGAAACAGAACAAAAAACTTATCTCAGAGAAGTTAAAAATTAAATTAATACTCTTGGTGACATTAACTCCATTATATACATTCTTGGTGGTCCAGTCATTGTCCATAGAGGTCATCCCAGAAGAAAATCAATAACATACTGGGACCCCTGAATGAGCTCTCCTACTGTAATTAATCTTTTGGAAGTAAATTTAACCTCCCTATTAACTCAAATATCACTTCTGTTAGCTTCCTGTAGGTTTTTGCCAAAATGCATAATAGTACATTTTCTAGCTATACAGGAATCATGAAACTGTGCACTGAGAAGGCAACTTTTGCTATCACCTAATGCAATTCCTTTTTCCCTAGAGGAAAAGACTGAGGCCCACACAGGCTAAATGACTTGGGACAGCTCTCAAGCTAGTTCGTGGCAGAGTTGGCCTCACAACCCAGTGTCCCATCTTTGTCCTGCCAGCCCTTCCACACCATCACACTGAGTCACAAGTGGTGCTCAGGGGCACAGTGGACTACTGAGCCTACAAAACATGCTTGGCCAAGAGGAAGTGGTAAGGCATGCCATCACTTTTTAAGTATTTATCACAGTAAAATAAACAGTCTCAGTTAAGGTAGGGAGTGTTGTCTGCTGAAATAAATACAATAATTTACTTCTGTGGGTAAAAAGGAAGCTCAAAATCCTCTTCCAAAAAATGACCTTTCTTATTAAATAGCACAATCAAATTTTCAGACCCCGTCCTTGGCCTCTCAAGACATGAACATGCTCATCACAGATCACCCAGACATTACAGATGTGCCAGCAACAAGCTTGGAAAACAGCCCTCATTTAGAGCAACCTTGTCTGTCACTAGGTAGCCCGAGGCGCCACTCTCCCAAATGCCAACTGGCCTCTGTGGGGGACTTCCTCCAGTTCCCTAGTCACCCCCAAACCGTTCAATAATTCAGCTGTCGAGAGTGCTATTTTAACATACAACAGCAGACTGAAAAAAAGCTTTCTAAAGAAATAACGGGCAAGCACTATCCAATAAAGCCCCTGCTTCAGATTTTAGGAAATTTGCCTGAAGAAAATTAAAATCTCTGAGGGCATAGCAAGCATGTTAACCACATTAACAAAAAACCTGCCCAAGAGGTTAATGGTTAGAGAAGACTTATGGGTTAAAAAGATACATATGTTCATTACGTCATGTGTTCTGCTAAAGTTGAACAAATACATAACTTACAGCTTTTTAGGTCAGAGAAGAGAGATTTGGTGATATAAGAAGACAAATGGGTTTTCACATAGGTTTAGCAAATAAGCACAGCAATCTTTTTTTTAAGTATAAAACTACCTAAACCCTTTTGATTAGATATAAATCACCAAGGCTCTGATTTAACAAGATAATATAAAACAAAGGAACAGGGGTTATTCTAAGGGAAACAAGTCTTCTAGGATCACAGGGTGCTATGGACTAAATATCTATGTCCCTGAAAAATTCACATATTGAAACCCTAAACCCAAATGTGATGGCAGCTGGAGGTGGCACCTTTGGGAGGTAATTAGGTTTAGATCACATCATGAGGGTAGAGTCTCATGACAAGATTAGTGCCATTTTAAGAAGAGACCAGAGAACTTATGTTCTTTCTCGCTCCCCTCACCCCCTCCTCCCCACCTCTCCCTTCCATGTGAGGGCACAGCAAGAAGGTGACCATCTGCAACCCAGAAAGAAAGGTGTCAACAGAATCCCACCTTGCCAGAACCCTGAACTTGGACCTCCCAGACTCCAGAATAGCAAGAAATGTCTGTGATTTAACCATCCAGTCTATGGTATTTTGTTATGGCAGCCTGAGCCAACAGAGACACAGGGTTTCCTAGGTCAGGCATCAGTGCATCATTAAAAGGGCCCAGGGCAGACTGAGAGAGGGATATAGGGGTGACTTCCCTTTCCAGAGGGATACACAGGGTTTATTCTTTGAAATCTTTCATTGATTTCATTTAAACCTATAGCATGAGCAGCCAAAGCAATTCCTCTCGACTACTATAACTAAGTCAGTATTCAAATGACTGACCTCTAGCCATGATGTACAAACCCATGTACAGACTGAAAAAAGAAAGAAAAATCTGGACCTCTTTCCTAAATAGAGACTCACAAATATTTAAGATTTACTCTAACTCTGTCGGGTAACTTGGAAAAAAATAAATTGTACTATCAATCCTTAAAAGGTTTAATTTGTATATGCACAGAGTTTGCTTCTCACAAAAGGTTTCTATATCTGAGGAGAAAGAGCTCAACTTTCTAATCTTCCCCTGCAAGCTTTCCTGACTCTGAAATTCCTTAATTCTTTCTCTCCTTTCTCAGTCAAAGTGCCTTTTCTTGGATCCAAACTGGTCTTGTACCTACTTCCTGAACCTATTCTCCCCATTTCAACTTCTTTCTCTCTCTTTCCTCTTTGCCCTACTGATTCTGTTTAGCCTCTAGACATGATCACAACTTTCCCTTTAAAAATCAAAACAAAACACTTCTCATATATACTCCAAATCTCAGGTCATCATGGCCCAAGTGTTCTAGAAAGCTGTTCATATTCCATACCCGTGCTCTGTTCTCTCTTGCCCTCTCTTAGCTTACTGAACTATCTTCCACTCTTGTATGTTCAGTAACATTGCCTCAGCCATCAGAAATATTTAGGTATATTTCTTTCCTTGATGTCTCCATAGCATTCACAGTCTTTTACCACATAATGTTACCCTCACTGAGTTTTATTCAAAAACCTTTTCTCCATTGGTTTCTCCTGCAGCCCCCAACCTCCATCCCACTTTAATTTCTGCCTACCTCTGGGTCACATCTTCCTGGTTGTTTTTACAGCTCACTCCAACATGCAGTGATTCAGCCTGCTGATTCTAAAATCCTATCACTTGAGTTTAAATCTCTAGTCTACCACTTACCAGCTCCATGACCTTGGGCAAACTACCTCTCTGAGGTCCTGTTTTCTCCTCTATAGTACAAATATGATGGCAGTAACTGTCTCACAGGATATACTTGAAATTAAGTAAAATAATGCATGTAAATCTTTTACACAGTGCCTGGCTCATGGTACATACACCATAAAAGTCAGCTATTATATATGATCACATATTTCTGTTCCACTTGGCTTCATCCTTGGTCCTGTGCCCTGATCCCTCTCTCCAGATAACCTCAACAAAACCCAGACTTCATATATTTCTTGGATAGTAATGACCCTGCTAGCTCTATTTTTCACCCAAACCTTGGGTCTAGGTGCAAGTCCTATAAAGCCAACTGTTTATTGAACTTTTCTTCTTGTGTGACAAACACATATAGCAACTCTACATGAACAACACTGAACATACTTGTATTTCCCTCATAATCATCCCCTTCTTAAATTCTATCCTCAGTACACAGAAGCACCACCTCTCATCCACTCCCACCTACACCAAAGATCTCAGAGTCAATCAGTGCCCAAATCCTGGTGACAATTTTCTAAATACCTCTCAAATGTTTCTCCTTCTCTTTCCATTCCCACTGACACATTATTTATCCTATATCACCTCAATAAACTTTTACCCAGTAATTTTTATCCCCCTCCAAACTACCCTTTATTGTTGCCATAGTACTATGTTTTAAAAAGCAGTATTCATTCCATTTCTCTCCATATTTAAAATCCTTTGATGACTTACGATTTCATTTTTAAAAGGTCAATTTCTTGACCTAGTATACAGGAGAGTAATAATGTCTTTCCTCGACCTCTCCAATCATACCCACTACTATTACTTTGCAAATACTATGGATTCCCTATTTTATTCCTTCTTCCACCATTCTAAATATGGTATCTGATGGGACATACCTCTCAAGTATTCAGTGTGCCTCATCTAACAATTCTTTAACAGCCTCAATTCTGGGTAAGCTGAACTTCCTTTGTGAGCCAAAGCCCACTGTGTTTAATGGTTACACAGTATATAAGAAAAGATCAGGTTCAATTTCCTAAAGCCTAACACAAGCTTAGCACATGAAAGATGTTCAATAAATGTATGCTAATGAAAAAATCCATGATTCTTACAATTCCCTTGTACAGTACACAGGGCAAGTATAATTAATCCCATTTCACAGAATAAGCAAAGGAGAAGTGAAAGTCAACATATCAGTCTTGGAATCCCAAGAGCTCAGTGACTTGGAAACAAAATAATGTTTATTTCTTACTCTTTGATATTGGGGGAAAGTTGCCTCTACCAATCTTACAATTCCTTCAATTAACAGATTTTCTCTATTATTCCTGCTTGCAAATTGGTCAGTTCATATTTGAATTCACTTTTTTTTTTAAGTATCTTGAAACAGTAAATAGTAAACAGCAACCAATACACATTACTAACATTCTATATCATACTTCTTCTTTTAGAGATACAAATTAAGTAGATACATTAGCTCCCTTCCAAATTATCAAAGGAGACAGTTTACCATTTGTCTACCCTCTAGACTCAAACAGTTTTCTGCCAACTAGTACCCAACCAATAGGCTAAAGCTACATAGTATAGGCTTTTATGCAGCAATCCTCATTTCAATGTCCAATATTTGTTTCTGTCAATATGGGCTATGTTATGCAGCAGTAACAAACAGCCTTAAAATTGCTGTTTTAGGGGCGCCTGGGTGGCTCAGTAGGTTAAAGCCTCTGCCTTCAGCTCAGGTCATGATCCCAGAGTCTTGGGATCGAGCCCCACATCAGGCTCTCTGCTCATCAGAGAACCTGCTTCGTCCTCTCTCTCTCTGCCTGCCTCTCTGCCTACTTGTGATCTCTGTCTGTCAAATCTGTCAAATTAATAAAAAAAAATCTTTAAAATTGCTGTTTTAAATTTTATTTATCATTCACATTACATAATCAGTGTAGATCAGAAGGGTTACCTCTATTCATAGACACAAGATATCCAACACTCCATCATAACATGTTCTGAGATCACTGTGACAAGAGTAGAGACAAAGCAATGGAAATTTGGCTTTTAAGATTTCCAGTCATATTTTATTTTATTGATCAAACTAAGTCATGACTCTTTTGAGTTGGGAGGTACTATCCTACCATACACGTGGAACAAGGAGAACCAGTAGGTTTGTGGACAGCCCAGTTTAAGGACTACCATTGTCATATAGTTATATAGTCACCAAGGTAATATTAAAATTCAAGTCCATGATTTCTAGTTTTTTCATTACTTTAGTTATCCATATTAAAAACTATAATGAAACTAAGCAAACACTTAACCCCCAAAGTGGCAGAAAGTGTATATATATACACTTTCCTAGCCATTAGAAAAGGTAAAAAATTAATCCTTTCAAACCCTGAACAGAGTAAGGTATACAAATAAAGTCTTGAAAGCCTTTTTGTCTGAAAGTGATTTTCTTCTATTTTCTGCTATTTCCTTCATAAGAACAGATGGTCATACTGATACAGTTGGTGCCTATACACCATGTCTGCTCACTACGCCTTCCCATAGGGTCACGAGATTCAGGAAAGAAAGATACAGGACACCCAGTTAAATTTTAAATTTATATAAACAATTAATTTTTTAGTATAGGTATGTTCCAAATATTGCACAGGACATACTTTCACTAAAAAATTATTTGTTGTTCATCTGATGTTCAAATTTAACTGGGCATCCTGTATTTTATTGGCTAACTCTATTCCCACAGCCAAGATATCAAAGAAATGACCTAAATTAACTTCATGTCATATTTCTGAAGGTTGTTTTTTTCCCTCGGTTATTTTTCCCCTTTCCCCTAAACTAGGGCCTGTTTCTTAGTCCAAGTAAACCAACTTTAAATAGAAACATTTAGTCAATGAACTTATTAAGAACCATGAAAAAACATTATCCCAAGTATCTTTGGCAGGATGGATGACTAAGCATTCCAGAATATAATTTAGGAATTTAATCACTCTTTCCATATCAGTACACTGACAAACCTAGCCATTGAGTAGAGTACATTTGGTACCATTTCAGGGATATGGGTAGGTATGCTGACTGTGAAGTCTTGGAGAGGCAATTCTAGTGACAGTAAATTTCAGAAGGGTTTATTGCCTATAGCAGAAACAAGTAACAAGTTGTAACAAGTTATTGAAAAGGAAGACCTGGGTAGTAACACTCACTGAAGATCTATCAATACAAGCATCAGCTTAAAAATTAATTGAAGTACAGGAAGAAGGGAGTCAGATACAAGATCAGCAAGCAAAAATCCATAGTTTTCCTATATATCACCTAAAACAAGTTAGAAAATGTAATAGGAAAAACAATGCTATTTATTATAGCAACTACTACAACTACTATGAAATACCTAGATAAAAATAGGACTATAAAAATATATGCAAGATCTTCATTTTGAAAGGTATATATATATTTATTTTTGTTTATATTAGTATGTTTATTTTATATTTTATATTATTTATATTTATTTCTAGGTGTTAAAAAAATACTTGTACAAAATAGCAATATACCATGCTTGTAAAAATAAAGATGCCAACAGTCCTCAAACAATATGTTGATTTCAAAACAATCCACATAGAGTTCACAACTGGGCTTTTCACCAAAAGTGAAAACTGATATTAAATTTCATCAAGATAAACTAAATTTCATAGAGAAAACTAAATACACAAATGTATTTAGCTTACACAAATGTAAGAAAATTTTGAAAAAGAAAAATAAAGGGAAAATACCTAAGAGATATCCAAACATATCCTAAGCTACAAATAACTCATGGTGTGAAACTCAAAAGGAAAAAAAAAAAAAAAAAAGAGGATCCCCCCCAAAACGAAGAATATATGTGAATCTGGAGTATGATGTGGGCATCATTTAAATCAATGGCTAAAAAACAGACTATTCAAAATAAGATGAACTATTGGAATAATTTACTTTTCACTAAAAAAAATAATTATTTTCACACAAAAAATTCAACATTAATTTAAAATCTCGATTAAAAAAGCAGAATTATATAACTATGCTAAAAAAAATCTAAGAGTGAATGTACCTTAACTTCAGGTTTGGAAAGCCTTTTAAATAACATATGAAACAACAGAAGACATTAAAAATGTTTGATAAATTTCATAAAGTCAAAATTTTAAAAATTTTTTAAAAGATTTTATTTATTTATTTGACAGAGATCACAAGAAGGCAGAGAGGCAGGCAGAGAGAGAGGTGGGGAAGCAGGCTGCCTGCTGAGCAGAAAGTCCAATGCGGGGCTCGATCCCTGAGATCATGACCTGAGCTGAAGGCAGAGGTTTTAACCCACTGAGCCATCCAGGTGTCCCAAAATTTTAAATTTTGAGTAACACAAAAAGGGTAGAATACAAACCAAAAATAGGGAGAAAATATTTACAACAGATATAATAAAGAGTTGCTAGCTGCATCAGCTCCTTCACATTACTCAGCCTCTCAGTACCCTAAATTTTTTAATCTGCAAAATGAGGATAATAAAAGTAACTAACTTGTAAGGTTATTGCAATGACAAAATGAGTTCATATATGTAAACTTAAAACATTGGTAAATATTAATTACATATACAAATACATATATATACATATATATATGTATATATACACACACACACATACTTATATACACATACAAATACACAGGCCACAAAGAAAAAGATAAAGGACTGAACACAAAATCTTCACCATATGACTGGCTGATTAATATATGAAAAGGTAGTTAAATTCACTAGGTAATGTAAAGCAAGGTAATGCAAAGCAATGGGAGACCATTTTTCAATCATAAGAATAGCCAAAATTTTTTAAATAGTAATGTTAACAACTGAGATTAAAGTGTAGGGAAATTCTAGTAGTAATAACCCCAGGACCCTGGGATCATGACCCAAGCCGAAGGCAGAGGCTTTAACCCACTGAGCCACCCAGGCGCCCCTGGCCCCCAAAATTTTAACCTCTATGCTGAGATGTGCTAGATTCCCAGGTGGTAGGTAGGCAAGAAGCACCCCCCCAACCTCACTTTGCTGAATTGCCCCCTACAGAGTTGCCCACACAGGCATTATGGAGCTACAGGGTACACACCTAACCCCAAACCTCCCCACATCTATCCCTAGGATCCCTCTGGGGGTGGTGAGCAACAAAGATGCCTCCGTCTTCTTGCCATCCAACTGCCACCTTACATACGCATACCTATAACCCATTCTCTGTCATGAGTGTAAGGTCCCAAAAGTCACCAGACCATGACAAGGTGGGTAAAGCCGAGGGTCCACAGGGAAGCTGAGACTCAGAAAATCTCTCCTGGGAAGGAGGTAGGACCCTGTGAACTGAGCTATAAACCTCACATATGCACCGGTGCCCCCACTGAACTCGACTTAAAAAACACGAATTCAAATACAAAATTATTAATCATTTCAACAGAGGGGACACAGAACATTAAACCAAAGGAGGGGCCCTTTTGAGCCAGGGTCCTGCAAAGCCATCACTGCTAACCTACCAGTCTTTTTTTTTTTTTTTTTAAGATTTTATTTATTTATTTGACAGAGAGAGATCACAAGTAGGCAGAGAGGCAGGCAGAGAGAGAGGAAGGGAAACTGGCTCCCTGCTGAGCAGAGAGCCCAACGCAGGGCTTAATCCCAGGACCCTGGGATCATGACTTGAGCTGAAGGCAGAGGCTTTAACCCACTGAGCCACCCAGGAACCCCTAACCTACCAGTCTTACTGTTCACAGAACAGCCAGTCATCTGTCGCCTCATGGAATGTCCACAGAGAAAAGACATCCACATTCTGAAACTTAGTGTCTCAGAGCAACTGGTCTTAAGCAGAGGCCTCCCCTGGATAAGCCTAGGCCACCCTCACAGAGCTCCCCAAATGACTTTCTATATCCTTATCTTCAAATAATGGGAAGGGACAGGTGACTGGGTGCTTCAGTCAGTTGAGTGCCTGATTCTTGGTTTCTGCTCAGGTCATGATTGCCGAGTCATGGGTTCAAGCTCTGTATCAGGCTCCATGCTCAGTGCAGAGTCTGCTTGGGATTCCCTCTCTCCCTCTGCCCCTCCCCCACTCTCTCTCTCTTTAAAATAAAGAAATGAATAAAATCTTAAAAAATAATAATAATGGAGATTTTAACATTATGATCACCTAATTTTGAAGAAAATTTCTAAAGGGAAGACACAGATAAACATTTTTAAAAGAAAAGAAAAATGATGCCACAGGGAAAGAACAATTTAGGGGAATTAAAATTCTAAAAACTTCCTGTTATTATTCTCAGAAATCTCAATGTGATATTTTATCCATAAAACAATGAAAGATTACTTAAAAAGGAAAAGTCAATGAAAAACCAAAATTCTCATGTGTTGAAAATATATTAAGTTAAAAAAAATCAATGTACAGCTTATAAATAAAGTTGAAGAATATCCCCCAAAAGAAAATGAAAAGCAAATAAATGAAAAGATATGTAAATGGAGAATTATTTCATATGACCTAAGCATCAGACGTTCTAATCCAATAGGAAATCTAAAAAGAATTAACAGAGAAAACAGAGAAAGAAAAAATATATAAAAGAAATAATACAAGAAAATTTCCTATAGTTGAAGGACATGAGACTCCAAATTTAAAAACCCACTCTGAACAAAAAAGATCCACACTCAGGCAAATACCTGTACAGTGCTGCAACACTAAGAATAAAGATGCTAAAAGCAGGCAAGGGCTGGCCAAATGGGTGGAAGTGTGTGAGAGATACAGGCTTCCACTTATGGAATGATTAAGTCACAAGAATAAAGAGCACAGCACAGGGAATAGAGTCAATGATGCTGTAATAGTGCTGTATGATGACGGATGGTAGCTACACTTGTGGTCTGCATAGCATAACATACAGAGAAGGTGAATCATTGTGTTGTACACTTGAAACTAATGCAACATTGTGTGTTGACTCAAATTTAAAAATTAATTTTAAAAAAGCTCAGTCATTTTCACGGACACTGGAGTAATAAACTGATTGCCTCACAATACTACTAGATGCCTTCATTATTTTAAGTGGAAATAATTTTGAGACTTGAATTCTTACCCAACTGAATTATCAATAGAGTTTGATGGTAGAAAAAAAATATTTTCAGTCATGTTCAGAAAATTTAAACTTCATATATCATTTCTTAGTAAATTCCCTGAGAATATCCTAGAGCAAAGAGACATGGGAATAAAAAATGAGAGGAACATTCTAGAGAAGCAGTGAGGAGATGTCCCAAGTTAAAACTGGTCCTCAAATCTAGA
The DNA here is from genome assembly GCA_003697995.1 of Taxidea taxus jeffersonii. Taxonomy (NCBI): domain Eukaryota; kingdom Metazoa; phylum Chordata; class Mammalia; order Carnivora; family Mustelidae; genus Taxidea; species Taxidea taxus. The sequence continues at coordinate 29,035 of ML108912.1, read as the reverse complement.
AGAAAATTGTCCTTATTAAAACAACAGAAGGGGTCGGGGCGCCTGGGTGGCTCAGTGGGTTAAGCCTTTGCCTTCGCCTCAGGTCATGATCCTGGGGTCCTGGGATCGAGCCCCGCATCGGGCTCTCTGCTCAGCGGGGAGCCTGCTTCCTCCTCTCTCTCTGCCTCTCTCTCTGCCTGCCTCTCTGCCTACTTGTGATCTCTGTCTGTCAAATAAATAAATAAAATCTTTAAAAAAAAAAAAAAAAACAGAAGGGGGCTCCTGGGTGGCTCAGTGGGTTAAAGCCGCTGCCTTCGGCTCAGGTCATGATCCCAGGGTCCTGGGATCGAGCCCCGCATCGGGCTCTCTGCTCTGCGGACAGCCTGCTTCCTCCTCTCTCTCTCTGCCTCTCTGTCTACTTGTGATCTCTGTCTATCAAATAAATAAATAAAATCTTTAAAAAAAAAAAAAAAAACAGAAGGATGGGCCTGGAAGGAAGATTTCTGGGAAGAAGGAATCCATAAATCCTTCATTGATAAGAGTTTTGTGGGTTTTTTAGGGATATGGTAAAAGCAAATAATGAAAGAAAATAAAATGCTATTTGAAACAAAAACTGAAAGCTATATAAAAGAAAATCATAGAGTACACTTGGTACATGACACATTTGCCTGGTTACAATAATATAAATGCTGTTTGTTGATTTTCAACTTTTCGATTCAATTTATAAACAAAACTTGTAATTAAAGTCAACACTGTAAAGGACAGGATTACCAAGTAAGTTGAAAGAGTGGAAAGGAAAACTGAAGGGAGAGGTAGCATCATCATTATAGAGTCAGGAATCCAGGTGTGATATATATAATTATAAGACAAGAAATAAAGGCCTAAGTACTTTAATTATACATATAGCCAGTAGAGAAACTAAATGTAATGTTAAGACTATATTGGGGAAAGATGGGGAGAGAAGGTATTAATGGTGTGAGTAAGCAGGAAATCAGTATAGTGTCTGAACTAATAACTGATTACTAATGATATGGGCATAAATTATTTAGACATCAGGAGTTAATAACCACCGACAACTGCTCAAAGTGGTTGCCTCTAACGAGCAGGAATGGTGGCCATGGGGCAGATTATTGTATCTTATCATTGCCCCTTTTGTCCCTTTCCATTTTTTTAATCAAAGGCATGTATTGCTTTGATACAAATGTATTAAGAGGAAAAGGAAATGAAATGGGGGGAAATACTGAGGTAGATTTGTATGTCTATTACTAAAAATCACTAAGGCATATTGTTGAACAATAAATGCATTTTAGAAAAAGGTAGGCATAGAATGATCCCATATATGTTAGACATCAAAAAACAATCCAACAAACAAACAAACAAAATAATCCATTTTACAACATTGTAAAAAAAAAAGTATAGGTAATATATGTAAATGTATTCAAAACTCATTAGAAACCATTGGAAGTGTCCACACTAACGCTGTTACCTCTGCAGAAAGGGTGGATAGTTGGGAACGGTCAGAAATATTGTAAAATTTACAAAGGAAATAAATTCATGTATTAGTCTGTATTTAAAACTAAATGTTAGACATAATATTAAGAGATCATGATCTATTGGTTGGTGAGTCCTGATTAGTGTGTAAAGTTTAGGTAGCTTTGATCCAATTTCCTTTTTAATTCCTATAGTATTCAAGGAATTTGGCCTGTAAACAAATACCACCCATTAATACTGAAGACAGCTTCTTATCTTAAAAAAAAATCAATAGCTCCTTCAGTAGCCCTGCTATATCCTTGAATAATTAGAGCTGCCCTTTCTGATAATGTGTGTGCTGTTTAGGGAGGCATGCACACAATTTGCTCTGCTTTAATTTGTTTATCTATTGAATGTGGTTTAATTTTAATTATCCAGCCACCATTAGCATGTGATTTTATGTAGAGAGGAAAGGCAAGCTTAAATGTGCACTATCTGGATATCGCTGTTTATTACATTTACCAGTGGGTAAAAAAACTTTAAAAACCTTTGCAGGAATTTAGAGATGCAAATAAAACATTCAAACTTCCTTTGTGGCAGGGCTTGTGGATGGAGGTGGGTACTTTAAGCATTTCAGAACAACTCAAGTCAGTGGAGCAAAGTATTCTAAAGTCATTCTTGGAAGGAGGTAAAGCAGGTGATTGCCTTTAGGGCCATCTTTTCCTGGGCATCCCAGTATGATATTTATTTCAAATGTTCCATCCTGTTGTCTCTGTGGGACATTAAAGTACTCATAGAAATTCCAGCAAGTTGGGATGCAAACATTTCATTTAATAACCATACTTTCTGAAGCACTAGTGAAAGAGATACTGCTTGCCAAAATCTAAGTACTAGAAATGATGCACCTGGGACTAAAATGGGTTCTTCGCTAAGGTACCAAACTCTCAGCAGCTATGAGAAGATAGCAAGATTAATTCACATCACACGTGGGAAATGTTAAGTTTTGGAGAAAAGCCAGACACACATGATAATGATTCCAGAAATTTGGTCATGGGAGGCAAGAAAGAAGCAGGAAGTATGAATGTGGCCATCCCTCCCTGCTGACCTCTACCTAACTCCTGGGAGTTTACTTAACAGAACGGAAAAGCCTGAAATTTCTAGCGTGACTAGGTTGCAAATGTGTGTGACCAGATTTCTCCCTCTAGCCTCCCAGAAACTACACAGAAACATTATTAAGAAAGTAAGGCTAACTTGCAACTAGCAGCTAAGTAAGTCCTGAAGATCTAATAATGCACAGTATAGTGATATAGACAACATCGTATCCGCAAACTTCAAACTTGCTAAGAGATTAGATCTTAATTATCCCAACCACCAAAAGAAAGAAACATTAATTATGTGAGGTGATACAAGTACTAGCTAATACTACGACGGCAATCACATTGCAATGCCTCAATATATGGAATCAACATGTGAGACACCTTAAACTCACACACTATTATATGTCAAATATATTTCAATAGGAAATGTAAAGCCCAATTGATTTAAAAAAAGAAAGGAAAGGAAGGCAAATGGAATGGCTCCTCATTGACTCTCTGCCACTGGATTTTGATTTCAAACTTTCACAGTGCCCTTAGGCTCCCTACTCCATCCACCTTTTCCCTCTGAGGTCTCAAGAAATGGCACCAGGGTTAAGTTCAGCAAGTCAAAGAAGGAGCTGTCAAGGGAGAGCTGCAGCAGCTGCCTCTCCCTCCTCCCCACATCTCCAGGAGGCCTCTGTTCTACAAACCTATTTGTATTTGTTTCCTTTTTCCCCACACCTCCTCACTCCAAAGAGAAATCACTCCTCCTGAGCAAATTCAATGCTTTCACTTATGTTCTGGATTGTCTCTCCCTTCGACCTCCGCAGGGACTTTACTTCATACATTTTCCTTTTTGTGCCTCTTCTTCAGACATCCCCTGTCTACTAGCCTCTCTCTGTATTACACCCACTTGTTTATCCTTCCCCCTCTCCCGTTCCCCTCCCCGTAGCTATCATATGCTCTCCTGTTTCCCCTCAATAACCAGAGACTATCTGACTGTTTCCATTTCTTCAACATTCATTTGTTCCTCAGGTAATCTGCTTTGTTCCATCTTCTAACCCAGATGTCTCTGAAGGTCATTAGAGAAGTCACAGATGTGAAATCTGAAATATATATATATATATATATATATATATATATATACATATCTGAAAAAAAATATATATATATATGTTTATTGTTGGGGGTCCCTAACTGGCTCAGTCAGTAGAGTCAGTAGATCTTGACTCAGAAGTCAAGATTACTCTTGATCTTCAGGTTGTGAGTTCAAGCCCCACGTTGGTCATGGAGCCTACTTAAGAAATTGTTTTAATTATTATTGGGGTGCCTGGGTGGTGCACTCAGTTAAGTGTTCGACTCTTGATTTCAGCTAAGGTCATGATCTCAGGGTCATGAGATCAAGTCCCACACTGGACCTGCCCTCAGCATACAGTCAGCTTGGGATTCTCTCTCCCTCTCCCTCTGCTCCTCCTGCTCTAGCACCTTCTCTTCTCTCTTAAATAAATATATCTTTTTAAAAAAATAAAAATAAATAAATTACCTTATTTTGAATATGTACTGTTGAAGAATATGATTTAGATCAGGGTTTCTCAACCTGAGCATGAATGATATGTTGAGTCAAATAATTCTTTCTTGGGGGGTGGAGGAGGGGGAATGATGTTATCCTGAGCACTAAAGGACGGTTAGCAGCATCCCTGGCCTTTACCCACTAGATACCAGTAACACCCTCTCCCCCCTCCATCCAGTTGTAACAACCAAAAATATCTCCAGACATTACCTAAGGTCTTCCTCTGGGTGGGGAGTGGGAGTTGCAATCATCTCTCCCAGCTGAAAATCACTAATTAGACACACTTGTAGCAAGAAACATGCGAGAAGGATTATTTAGAGGTTAGTGTATGATCAGAGAAGAAAGTGAAAACTCATTCTCTCCCATAGCACTAGTAAATAGTATTGTTGTCCAAAAATATTAAGAAACATAGGAAAACAGTCTATTTCCTAAGAACTTTTTCTTTTTTGTTTCTTTACATTAAAATACATCATTCTTCAAAGAATAACAAAGGCAAAATGCTAGAATCCATAGAATGTGATTCGATTTGTGAATATTCCTGGAAGAATGTATATATATGTTAGTTCTGTTTTACTATACAGTAATATTGTCACAAGCTTAGCAGTTTTAAACCACATATATATCAACTCACAGTTTCAGTAGGTCAGGAATGCTTGGCTTGGCTTGTCTAGGTCCTTGGCTCAGTGTCATTTATAAAGCTGCAATCAGCCTGTCTGTCAGGGCTGGGTTCTTACCTGAAGCTCGTTGGGGTAGGATCTGTTTCCAAGTTCACATGGCTGTTTCTAGGACTCAGTTCCTTGTTGACTGTTTGTAAGAAGTCACCCTTAATTCCTTCCATATGGGACTCTCCATACAACAGCTTACTTCATCAAAGCCAGCAAGGGAGAAAATATATTGAGGGTCTGCAAGCAAGAAGGAAATTACAACCTTAAGTAAAATTATCACAAAAGTACCATCCCATCTACCTTTCCCATATTGTGTTGTTCAAAAGCTAGTCACAGATATGACTCACACTCAATGGTTGGAGAATACAGAAGGACATGAATTCCAGGAGGCAAACATCCCTGAGGGGCCATTTTAGAGTCTAACTAACAAAAAATTATTAATGGGACATACTTTTGGGTGGAGAAGGCTTTTCCCATTTAATTTACATCTTTCTGAATAATCTGCATTTTGATCCCTTGTATGCAATACTCTATTTTTAATGTATATCTTCATATCATTCTTTCTTGGACAGGAAGAGATGAAACTGGCACTTTTCCACAGAGATAAGAGATCACTTCTTTTGGCATAAGGTGAGGACATACACAAGGTACTTATTTCTTTACCATAGAAACAATAAGCTAATGACATATGGAGAACAAAGGTTGGTTGTTTCTTTGAACTCAGTTATTTGGACAATGACTAAATTCTTTGAGATATTCTGATTATAAAAGCTAACTAATGGCAACTGAAAAGATTTTGATGATAATTTCAAACAATTATTTTGTGATTAGAAATAATTCATAAACTTTTGTTAACTCACTCCACAAATATTTTGAATGCTTATTACATACCTGACATTGCATCACTCCTCACCAGTTATATAGCATTTAAAGACAAGTAAAGTATAATTTCCCAATTCTGTCTTTGATTAGAGTATTAAAATGAATTTTCTAATCTTACAAGAAAAAAATGATGCTAAAAAGATTAATAAGAAACCAAGACTCCAAACTATTTTTCCTCTCTAGGATATGTTGATTCCATCTGTCACCATATTGTTGGCATAGATCAAAGGACCCCAAAATTGCTTGATTCATAGCACTCTTCCTGTCCCAGTAATTTTATGGCACCACTAAACCAAAAGAATTATTTAACATTCCATTTATTTAGGTTAGGTCCAGAGGATTTAACAAATATGTTCTAACAACTTAGTAGACATTTGAAAAAATAATACATGTAGCTTCAATTTAAAAAAATAGTATTTCCACATTTGCCAATGTGAGCTGTGCACTTCATGGGCATTATCCAGCCTCTCAGATTCTGAAGTAAGATCAGACCCTACCACCCTCTTTTGTAGCTTATTGGTTCACAAACTTGCCCCTATATATGGAAGACAAGGCAAGACCAAAGAAAGAGGCAGACCACTCCTGGTGGGTAGGTGTCAGGTCTAATAAGCAAGGGAGCTAACGAGGATTGTCTTGAACAGCCTCAAAACAAGTATATTTCTGCAATCGTCCACCAGAATCTTAACATTTTATGGAGATTTTAACTGTGTTTGGTCACATATACTGTCCATATGGTCTCAACACTTCACTCTTTCTCAAGGCTGTCTCTTTAAAACAGCTCCTAGTGTGGGAATGCTGGATGGAATGTCCCTTCCTAGGACAGGGGATGGGATGAAGGGCCTCCAGTTGCCTGGGTCCCGTTCATGGCTCAACTTGGATTAAGAAATTCTAGACGACTTCTAATCCTGCTTCACAGTGATTTCACCCAAGGTGCTTGTTTTTTTATCGCAGGAACCACTGGTTTTCAAAGAAAGGATTTAATTTTTTTTTAATGAGTACAAGCTAAAGTTAAAACCCTGAAGTACATTGTTTCAATAGTTCAAGAAGTATCCAAAAGATGTTGAGTACTACTGTTTCCTTCACAGATCTAAAATATGCTGGGACACCCCTATGAATTTGCTGTAGTGTACCAGAGCACGTAGGTACCCAGTTTGGGAAGCTAAGGCTGTGATCTTATAAATACTTAAGAAAAAGAAAATCCACAATCAACATTCACCATCTATTTGGTATAGCTACAGTAATAAGTTCAACTAAATCCAGTTTGATCCCTGAAATACCAAAACCCCAAATCAGGGTAAAATGGGAAAGTGAACAGAGAAATTATAGTCTAGAGGTTCTTTTTTTTTTTTTAAGATTTTATTTATTTATTTGACAGAGAGAGATCACAAGTGGGGAGAGAGGCAGGCAGAGAGAGAGAGGAGGAAGCAGGCTCCCCGCTGAGCAGAGAGCCCGATGCGGGGCTCGATGCGGGGCTCAATGCGGGGCTCGATGCCAGGACCCTGGGATCATGACCTGAGCCGAAAGCAGAGGCTTTAACCCACTGAGCCACCCAGGCACCCCTAGTCTAGAGGTTCTAAGAAATGTACTTTTTAATTCTGGGAGACAACAGTCACATATAATATATAGAAAAATACCTGTACCCCTAAAATTTCTGTTGCATTGACAAAGCAATTTACTCTTTTGGTTACACATGTTTACTATTTGAACTAAAACTGAACCTAACAAAAAAAAAAAAAAAAAAACCAACAACTGAACCTGTAAGCATTCTGAATAGGTGGGTTCTAAATTAATCAATACTTCTGAAGAGTTTGAGTGAGTTACTTGCAAATCATTCTTTATTAACAACTATACGTAATGTCTGAATCTTATTACAGATGTGCACAAGAAGACAGAGGCTCTGCTTACGGTCTTATCTTGGTATGCACTCAGAGAATTTGTTCTGCACCAAACCACGGACAGAGTCATTAATCTCTTCTGAATATAACTGACCATTGTCCTTTTGACCTTCCTCCTCAGTAGTAGAGATGGAAATTTCTCCTGCCAGATATTTTGGTGAAGCTACAAAAGTACCCCTACCAGAATTCCCTCTCTGTGGAGAATAAAATTAGGCAAGGTCTGTAGAGTGAGAAACAAATTGAATTCATTTAACTGAATTGCTATCTGACCAGTAAGGTTCATCTCAAAGCACGAGCAGAAGTTTCAAGGCAGAGCTAGCATCAACAAGATGAATCGTGCTCAGTCTGCATGGCAGAGCTAGATGCTGACTGTGCAATTACCAGAAGGTGAACCTGTGAGTCAACTTCTTTTTTGGAACTGTCTTACTTTCTGTCTCACATTTGGGGGGGGAGAAAAATAGCTTGTCTCTGTCTAAACACTTCTATTCATCTCTGCAGAAGAATTTCTCTTGTACAACAATTGTGTGATTAGAATAGTAAACTTTTTGGTGGATGGAAAGTCTGAAGAAAATACTTTTTCATAGTGACATCTTCAAAGCATTGGTGTCTGTTTTATCTGTGAAGTCCAAAGACTTTACAGAAGATAGGAAGTATTAGGGAAAATTAGACAAATTAGGCTACATTTTCTAGAACAAAACAATCTGGGTGTCAGACTGTCACGTTATGGTATCTCCCTCTGCCTCAGCATAGAAACGTCATTGACTCATGAACCAAAGCCTGCTTGGCAAATGTGGTGGTGCCATGGATCTTCTTCACTCGAACCCATGTTTTTATTTATTTAATTTATTTATTTATTTGTTTTCTTTATTTTTATTAACTATACCTTTGGCGGTTCACATGCAATTCAGGTCAATCTAGTCTCCACAAAGAAAGCTTGCTTTACTTTAATAATATGCATCCTTACCTCCCTCCTGAGCATTTACTATTCCAATATGCATACCTCCTCCCTTCATAAATAGAGGTACATAGAAAATACACAGGCTTTAAACTTAGTTCAGTCTGGATTTGACCCCAGTCCTGCTACTTTCTAGCTGTGAAACCATAAATAGAGTGCTTAAAAACTATGAGCATCAGTCTTTTTTGCTATAAAATCTTTACATCACCATGATATTGAGGAAGGATAAATTTATTATGAGGATAAATGCATACATTGTGCCTATTAAACAACATCTATTAATGATATATTCTCAAATAAGTCTTACCTATGTTGCCTACAAGTTTAAAGTCTGTGAAAGCCTAAGAAATTTTCTAGACCCTCTCTTGACCTTGAGGACTCCCTCTTCTTCCAGACATCTTTTAAGATCCCAAAAACTAGTCATCTAACCTGAAGGATCCAGACCACTTTATTCAAGGCCAGGTCTGAAGATATGAAATCTGCCAAGTTGACAACTACAAGGTACTCAGGAAGTACTCAGGACAGAAGCTCAGAGGTGCCAGTAAACTCAATGATTTAAAGAATGGACGGGAAAGCCATGCCCATTTGAGGTCCTTACAGATCTCAGTAATTGGTATTTTCTTGAAAAATCAAATTCCATTAACCATGAAGTGGTACAAATACATTAGTGATAGAGTCCATTCTTCCCTTGCAGATACTAAAATAAAGTAGGAATTATTTCCTAATTCTTCAAACCTTAAAACAAGGGAAAGAATGGTCTGTTTTATACTTCAAATACATTTTCCTCAAAACAATTTTCTATTTTCATAATTAATTTGACACCTTTGTTATTGACTAATATTTTTAAATTTTAGGATGAATTTCTTAAAATATTTTCTCATTTTTAAATATTTCAGAAACATTTTAGCTGAAACATCCTGGTAGGTTATCTACACTGAGATATGCATCTTCTTCTAGAAATCCTGCCATTTGTCAAGAATATTACAAATATTCTAATTTAACAATTAGAAGGTAAGTATCATATGGAAATTAAGTTCATTTCAGTCAGTTACCATTCTAGAGTTATATCTATAAAGTTGTCATGAGATATTTAACTACGACCATGTAGAATCATGTAGGGCTGATTTTAGAAAATGGATTTTGTCTCATGTTTGCTTCGCTCTTATTCAGTAAAACAACCAGTTAAGTCGGCTAATAGAAGAATTTTTCTCACACCATTTTTAAAAATAAGTGGACACTTAAAAAACAGTCAATTTCAAAAAGGCAGAAGAAAAGAACAGACATTTCTCCAAAGAAGACATCCAGATGGCCAATTGGCACATGAAAAGATGTTCAACATCACTCATCATCAGAGAAATGCAAATCAAAACCACAATGAGCTATCACCTCACATGTGTCAGAATGGCTAAAATGAAAAACACAAGAAAAAGGTGTTGACAAGGATGTGGAGAAAAGGGAAGACTATTATGGGAATGCAAACTGGTGCAGCCACTCTGGAAAAACGTACAGAGGTTCCTAGAAACTGAAACTAGAACTACCCTATGATCCAGCAATCAGGCCACTGGGTATTTACCCAAAGAATACAAAAACATTAACTCTAAGGGATACATGCAACACTATGTTCATTGCAGCATTACTTGCATTACATACTGGAATATCATTCAGCTGTAAAAAAGAATGAAATCTTGCCATTTGCAGTAACATGGATGGAGCTAAAGGAATTATGCTAAGTAAAATAAGTCAGAGAAAGACAAATACCAGATGAATTCACTCATGTGTGGAATCTAAGAAACAAAATGAATGAGTAAAGGAGAAAAAAAGAGAGAGAGAGAGGCAAATTAAGAAACAGACTCTGAACTAGAGAGAACTAACAGGGTATGTGGGTAGAGGGATGAGTGAAATAGGTGGTGGGGATTAAGGGGTACACTTGTCGTGAGCAACAGGTGATTATGGAATTGTTGAATCACTGTATTATACACCTAAAAATAATATAGCCTATATGTTAATGATGCTGGAATTAAATTTTTTAAAAGCATTCATAAATAACATCACCATGAACTTACTCAAATAATATAATCAGATGATAACTATGAAAATAAAAATGTATGTAGTTATTTGTTACTATGGAGAAAGGATTTACATTCATGAGATATGCTTGATCATGTTCATTTCCCCTGTCTCCCATACATTTTTAATGGAAAATAGAATCTTCATCTTTTATGAAGCTTTGCAGTAATTTCCTTAATCAGTAGAATCTAAGCAAATGATATAAACCCATTTAGATTGCCATAAGGGGTGCTATGTGTGAACAAAATGCTCTTCAGAACTAAGAATTCCAATATTAATAAGATTGATTCATAGGATTATTTACACTGAATAAAGGTGAGCATGTC
>ML108912.1:0-17750 GCA_003697995.1 Taxidea taxus jeffersonii | reverse complement strand
CTTTCAATAAGCCTAAAAGACCTATTAATACAGAATAAATATATTAGCTCTATCCATTGCCCCAATACCTTCTCCTATAATGTTATTACCACCATAGATTTTCCTACATGCCATCTTGAGAAAATTTAGCTCAAGCCTGCATAGACAGACATATGGGCACACAATCAATCTTCTCTATATACCTCACTTTTTCTGGGTATTGTTTCACTTCAGATTACATTAAGACTAAAGACTCCAGTAAATAGTGAGCCTTCCTTTTTGACACCCTGAAGCATAATGGAGTTGCCATAGACTGTAACTTCATATTAACACCATAAACTTAGTCCCTGAGTTCCTCACTGACTGACTCATTTAATGTCATTTCCATCCTAGAAATGTAAGGAATACCTATGATATAAATTCGAATACTGACATATTTCTAAATTAAAGAAGATGGCTCTTCACAATATAATCTAATTTTCTAAATAAAAATACCTATGCCCATAAAATTTTGGAAGATTATACTTCAAAATTTTAACAACTATTATTTATTTGGAAGGGAAACTATTTCTTAGTTTTGTTTTTTCTGTTTCTTACTTTCACTCTAATGGACATATATTAGTAACTATCTTAAAAGCTTTCAAAAAAAAATACTGCTATTCAGAAATTAATGTAGCTCATACAGTATGAAAAAAGTTCTCACCATCACCATTACCACCAAAAGATAAAAATGAGGTGCCAATCCAGCAACATTCTAAATCTAACCAGATTAATTTCCAGGTTTTCATTATATATGCTATCAAAAATTACCCACAATTCTAAAAAGTATTTCCTCATTAAAAGTCCATAAGAAATGATTATGTATTTCATAGGTATCTATTAATGAGGGGGAAAAAAAGCAAAGCCATTTTTATGAAACTAATACAAGATTTCTTTTTACCCAGACTGTTGGAAAGTCAGCAGGGTCAGACCCAATTATAACTAGAAATGGACCAGATGTGACATCTAAGTTGGAGAAATCAGGCGGCCAAAATTCATAGTACAGCAGCTTTCAAATATTGATGAATGTCTGTAGAAAGAACAATAACATGAGAAATGATGGACTTTGGAGGAAGGGTTTTGAAGAAGAGTGAAATTTATAACAGTAAATTGAATGAAGCTTAACAGAATGGCTGAACTTTCAATGGGCAGTTGAAAAAGGATAAGTGGAGTGGAAAAATTAAAATTGTTTCCTATAAAACTGAAAATACAAAAGAATATGCACTCTGACTTGTATAATGTGGAGGACACATAAATATTGAATTGTGCTACTTATTAATAATACATTTAAAGCATCTTAAGATCCATAAAAGAAACCTGTAGAGAAGAAAATGCAACTTATCCAGAGACACTGGAGTATCCTCTAAAGAAATCAAAAGATAGCATCACGACCACAAGAAAAAAACAGCACACAGTTTGAAAGTATGTATATCACTGTTGCCCCTCAATTCACATACTTTTTAAACCAACTGGGTCTAAGTTTATGTTATACTGTAAGTACCTGCATATTCAGAGATTTTTAAATGTGCACAAGAAAACAAACAAAACCATTAGCAAAATACATGACAATTCCAAATTAGGCATAATTTATAATGATGACTCCTTCCATCTCCACTTACCCTATTAGAAGTACCAAAGAGTGGGGCACCTGGGTGGCTCAGTGGGTTAAGCCTCTGCCTTCGGCTCAGGTGGTGATCCCAGGGTCCTGGGATCGAGCCCCACATCGGGCTCTCTGCTCAGCAGGGATCCTGCTTCCTCCTCTCTCTCTGCCTGCCTCTCTGCCTACTTGTGATCTCTGTCTGTCAAATAAATAAATAAGATCTTAAAAAAAAAAAAGAAGTGCCAAAGAGTATTGGAATATAAACTTCTGTGGGTTCCAATAAGCATGGGAAGTTTAAGCTTTTCATAAATCAGGAAAACTGCTTTCCTTGCTGAGTTTCCAACTTCTCATATGCAGGATATAGAGACAGCATGAGTATAAAAGTCCTTTTCAAATCTACCTTTACTCCACAGGGCAAATGAAATAAGGGCTCTTTCAACATGTTCTATATTGATGCACACACATACATTCTGTTTCATTGGGCTAAAGATGACTTGCTAGAATTCTATCCAGGTGGCCATTGTTAAAGTGGTTGATAGGGTCCGGTGTTGACCACCTCCCCGAAAAGAACTGAGGACACTCAGGATAATGCAAGTCACACAGAGAGGTTTATTGCCAGCTAACTGGGGTCCAAGTATCTGCCCGGTGCAGCGGGTTTCAACAAGGACCCCGAATGCAAGGTTCTAGGGGTTTATATATGTTTCAAACAGCAAGCATGAGGCACACAGTAATTTTCCATAGCCCTCGTGGTTACACAGAGTTCACAAGTCAGCTGCCCATAACCTGGTTGGGTAAGATACAATTCCCAAATTCCAGAAACTGAAACAAGATGCACATTTGGTTTCTTAACAGGACTGCCCACATTCTGTTTGTCAGATAAGCCCCACACTGGCCTGTAAGTAGAGGCCTAAGTTACCAGGGGGTTATAGATAAGTAGAGGCCTAAGTCACCAGGGGGTTATAGATAAGTAGAGGCCTAAGTCACCAGGGGGTTATAGATAAGTAGAGGCCTAAGTCACCAGGGGGTTATAGAACCTGTGATGGCTGCCCTTAGGCTAAGCAGGCCCCGACAGTGGTTTTCTCTCTTAGGAGGGTAGCAGACATCAGCATGTCCTGTTGGGCCAAGGACTGCCATAAATTGTTACATGTAACATGTTTACATGACTTTTTTATCAATGATACAGAGTTGAGAATGGGACCTCAGACAACCTAAGATGGACAAGGGCAACTCTAGATTAAGAGGTCTTTTTTCATTTATTGAATTGTTTGTAGAAGTTGACTTCTTAAGTTCTTTGAATTCAGGCAAACTGAACAACTTGCTCTTTCTTTCATTTGAGGTTCCCAAGTATTCACTAAGATTCTTTGGTTCTTATCACCAAGGTGTTGAGACATTTTTAATATAAAATGTATATCTTTGTTTCAAAAATAGGCTAGTCAGAAAAGACATTAATATAAAGCACAAATAAATCAACTAAAAAAATTATTTCAGGGGTGCCTGAAATTAAGCATCTGCCTTTGGCTCAGGTCATGATCCTGGAATCCCAGGATCAAGCCCCGCAACAGGGTCCCTGCTCAGCGGGGAGTATGCTTCTCCGTCTGACTCTCCCCACTCTAGTGTTCTCTTTCTCTCCCTCTCTCTCTCACTTTCTCTCAAATAAATAAAATCTTTAAAAAATAAAAAATATATTTCAATATATACAAATGCATGTGCATGTCCATAGAAGACATAATAAAGTAATTTCAGATGCTTAAACTTACTTTAATTAGTAAGTCTGAACTCAAGAAAATCAAAGTTATTCTGTACACTGAAGAATGGAAAAATGAAAATACATGGGTAACGGCAAGATGAAGAATAAAATCTAGTGGCAGAATAAGTTATAACAACGGATCTAATTGTATATGATTAAAGAAAAAGCAAAATAACACCAACTTTTAAAAAGAGCAAAATTAATTGAAATAGGAGTAATACACCAAAGCAAAGTATAGATTGTCATGAGGAGACAAGATGTAGGTATAATATGCCTGAATAGAAACCCTAAGATCTACATGAATGACCAATGAAAATTTTTAATATTCCTATGGGTACAGGATTTTGCCTTAACGTGCAGAACTGTCCCATGTATGGCAAGGTATTCAGCAACCTTGGCTCTGACACACTAATGTTAGAAGCATCCCTGGTTATAGTGACAAATTTAAACTCTCTCAGACTGGGGGTGCCTGGGTGGCTCAGTGGGTTAAGCCTCTGCCTCCAGCTCAGGTCATGATCCCAGGATCCTGGGATCGAGCCCCACATGGGGCTCTCTGCTCAGCAGGGATCCTGCTTCCTCCTCTCTCTCTGCCTGCCTCTCTGCCTACTTGTGATCTCTGCCTGTCAAATAAATAAATAAAATCTTTAAAAAAAAAAATAAAAAAATAAACACTCTCAGATCTAATCTTTCTTTTATATGTAAAGTACTTTTATGTCCCCATTGCCGTCTTCAAATAAAAGTCATAAAAAGTTTCTTGCACATATGAATTTTAAAAGACAAATATAATATCTATGTCCAGGGCCAAATATGAAGGAAAAACAAAAGGAAAGTAATTTATAATAAAATATTACATATTTCTATATGTAAATGCTTGAGTGTTGCCTTATTGGAAGTCATGATGACCTAAGCTGATATTTACTCCTGCCATTGATGAGTAAATTTAAACTTCAAAGATCACTTATAGGGACAGTACAGAAAATGAAAGAGGGAAGATAAGGGTGGACAGTCAAATAAAAATCTGTATTAGGGTAAGTCAAGTGGAATTACTTATACCTGATGAGAGAAAAACCAAATGATCTTAATTTGATCTTAATTAAATAATTAAGATCTTGATCTTAATTAAATAATTAATTTGATCTTAATAAATGAATTATTTATTTATTTAAGAAATAAATAACAATAATTAATTATAAATTATAAATAAAATTTTATAATGTATAATTTACAATTAATAATTAATTATACATTATACATTATAAATAAATTATTTAATAATAAATTATTAAATATTAAGATCAAATTAAGTTTGATCTTAATTAAATAAATAATTAATATTATAATGAATAATAAATAATTTGATCTTAATTAAATAAGATCTTAATGATCTTAATTAAAATAGGGATAACAAGTCAAGACAAGTTATAGATTATCCAAGTAAAAAAGATGAAGCAATATGGTATTCCTGAAAACAAACTGTACAACCTATATAAAATGTCCATTGGGATATTAAAAAGTTACACCAAAAAAAGGAGTCCATTTTTGTTCTGTGGGACCATCCCTCACATTACAGTATATCATCCTTGAACCCACACCCTAAATGCTAGTATAAAACCTATTATTGTGACAGCCTAATACACTCCCACAAATTTTTTGAACACCTGGTGAGAACCACTGACCTAGTTAACACCTATCATCCTGAAGATGGAGTGTCACTACTCACTTCCTTAAGGACAGATTCTGTAGGCTGGCTTAGATTCTGCCCCCCATCTTCACCCCTCAGTTGTTAAGTTCCTTAGACATTCAGTCTTTCTAACCCACAAAACTTACCTGAACTATAAGTGGCTTTTGAAAGACTTATTCTCAATTATAATGGAAGGTTCATGAGAAAAGGGACTGTCTTGTTCACTGAGCCATAGCAAATGTTTAGCATTATGTATGTTTCTTAAATTTTCTTGAATTAAATTCAGGATTTTTACCTCAACAGTGCAGCTGGATTGCTTCTAACTGCACAATTTGATATGGAGCAAATTTAGACTAATTAAAATAAATGAATATTTTAAATAATGCCAAAATAAGGCAAAACAAAGAATAAGATTTATTGGCTGGAAAAACAAATTTGAAATCAAACATCTAGATAGTTGGTGTGAGTTTGTTTAGACTTTTATAACAGAATACCATAGCCTCACAAACAACAGAAATTTATTTCTCCTAATTCTGGATGGTGAGAAGCCCAAGATCAAGGTATCAGCTTATGAGGTGTCTGGTGAGAAATCACTTTCTAGTTCACAGACTACTGCCATCTCCCTGTACCCTCACAGGTAAAAAAGGTAATGCAGGTCTCTGGAATCTCCTTTGTAAGGGCACTGACTCCCTTCATGAAGGCACCATCCTCATGACCTACCCACCTACTAAAGGCCTCACCCACTTCCAAATACCATTACACTGGGATTTGATTTCAACATGAGAATTTGGGGGCAGGGCATAGACATTCAGTCTGTGTTTAACTTGCAAAAATATGTAACATAACTAACAATTTAAAAAAAAACCCACAGGGTAAAAAGTTACTAAAATGTTTGGGTTTTTAAGATATTTTGTCATCCATTTAAACATCAAGAAGATCATTAGTATTTATTTTTAATTATTTAGGACCTAACAAAGAGTCATCTTTTTAAAACTTGAAAAAAAAATCTTAAGAAAGTAAAATACTTTAAGAAAAAAATTAGAAAATGCCTTACATCCATTAAAAGTTATCAGTGCAAGTAAACAAGTCATATCTTCCATCTGGCTACCAGTTATCTGATGTGACTAAGTGGTAGTGACATTATTATTTTATACATTATTATTTTTAATTACATCAATTAGTTAAAGTCCTTTTTAAGGATTTCTTTAGTTTTTGCCTAATATTCTTTTTCTGTTCCAGGATACCATATTACACTTAGTCATCATGGCTCTCTAAGCTCCTCTAGACCGCAACAATTTGTTTTTGATGACCTAGTTTTTGATAACCTTGACAGTTCTGAAGAATTTTGTAGAATATCCCTCTATTTGGATTTGACTGATGTTTTTCTCCTGGCTATACTGGGGTTAGGCATTTGGGGAAGGAAAGTCACAGAGGTAAAGAGGTCAGGTGTCATTTATATCACATCATATCAAGAGTACATACTATCAACATGACTTATCAGTGTTAATTTTAACCTTGAGTACCTGGATAAAGTAGTGCTTGTCATGTTTCTCTACTATAAAGTTACTCTCCCCCCTACTTATTGAACCCTTAGGAGGAAGTCACTAAACATAGCCCATGCTTATAGCCTAAGAAGGTATGCTCCACATCTTAAGGCAGAGTTACCTACACAACCGCTTGGAATTCTTGCAGAGATTTGTCAATTTTTCCTTATTTACTCATTCATTTACTAATTCTGTCTTTTATTTATATCAGTATAGACTCGGGGATATTTATTTTATACTTTGGGATATAATCCAATACTATTTTATTTAGTTGCTCAATATTTTTTTTTTTCAGGTTTGGCTTTTGGGAGCTCTTTCAGGAGGCTCCTGTGACTGTTTAACATACTTCCATCGGTCTGGTCTTGGTTTTCTGTTTGCTCATTTGGGTTTTTTGGTCATTCCTTACTTTCTGGCACTATAAGATGCTCCAGGTTCATTCTGTATATCCCTTTCCAGGTCTAGAATCAACCATTTCTCCAAGGAACTGATTACTTTTATTGGAGAATCTGGAGCCAAATCTGGGCTGAGTGTGCTCATTACTGACAGAGTGTCACTGTTTCTAGGGTCTCCTAGCTGACAATCGGGAAACAAATGTGTGTATACTCAACGATGTATGTTCACACACCTATAATACCTGTCCAGAAGTATCTATAGTAAATGAAACAGAAGTTCATTCTGATGTCTCCAGCTCTCATCTATTACAACTTGCAGCATTCCAGCCTTTTGCCCATTGCTTGTCGGCAGCCCCCACTCCAGCAGAGAGTGAGCATTCACCAGCTACTTACTTAATTGTTCAGTTGCAGGATATATCCATAGTTGTTCCAAAATTGTTAACCTGTACCTAAAACATATTTCTCAAATAGCTATAACATAGTTAAAAGCTAATAGCTGAAATTTCAAATTACCAGTAAATACATTAATTAATATCCTAATTTATACCTCATTCCTCAACTTTAATCATTTATATTAAGTAATATTCCAGTACTTTTTATTCAATCCTCAGTGGTCATCAATTAATATTAATGTGCCTCAATTTCACTTGTCAGCCAGGACCGAGAACCAGTCAATATTTTCACATAAGAATGATTGTAATCACTACACAGGATCTCATTTAAATTAACAAATTGATGTTTTCCACAGTAAGTGTATAGATAGTATCATGATGCATCAAGTCACGAATAATTCTTCTCAGCTTCAAATATTAGCTTCAGGGGCACCTGGGTGGCTCAGTGGGTTAAAGCCTCTGCCTTCGGCTCAGGTCATGATCCCAGGGTCCTGGGATCAAGCCCCACATCAGGCTCTCTGCTCGGCAGGGAGCCTGCCTCTCCCTCTCTCTGTGCCTGCCTCTCTGCCTACTTGTGATTTCTGTCTGTCAAATAAATAAATAAAACCTTAAAAAAATATATTAGCTTCAGACACTTGGAAAAGAACAAAGAAAAATGAATGTTTTTTTATGTGCTTTAACATTTTTCCTGCCACCATAATGAAATTTTTAAAAATAAATAAATAATTTTTAAAAATAAATATTTGGGGCAAAATTTAGTCTTTGGGGCTGCTATAGCCTCATTGTTTCTGTACAAAGTTAATCTCTTTAAGAATAGCAATATTGGGAGATGCCTGAGTGGCTCAGTTGGTTAAGAATAGCAACATTGGGGCACCTGGATGGTTCAGTTTTTAAGCGTCTGTCTTCAGCTCAGGTCATGATTCCAGGATCCAGAGATCTGAGACCCGGATTGGGCTCCCTGCTGAGCGGGAAGCCTGCTTCCCCCTCTCCCACTCCCCCTGCTTGTATTCCCTCTCTCGGTCAAATAATAAATAAAATCTTAAAAAAAAAAAAAAAAAGAATAGCAACATTTTTTTACTGAGCACATACTATTGGCCACATGCCATCCAGATGTGTTTTATTTATTATGCACAATCCTCTTATTAGGCCTACAAGGTAAATATACCATCCCTATTTTACAGACAAAAAGAGAAAAAAAAAGAAAAGAAAAGAAATTATGTCTCCAGTTTGTTAGAGAGAGCACAGGCAGACAGAGAGGCAGGCTCCCTGCCGAGCAAGGAGCCCGATGTGGGACTTGATCCCAGAACGCTGGGATCATGACCTGAGCCGAAGACAGCCGCTTAACCAACTGAGCCACCCAGGCATCCCCATGTCTCCAGTTTGAACAGCCAGTAAAAAGCAACACAAGTCTATGATTTCAAAAGCTACACTCTCTCCACTATAGCAGGTGGACCATTGCAGAGAGTATCCTGGGACACTAATGTCATTTGTACATACCCAACTCCTGTTCGTATAAGCAATGAGATAAATTTAGAGTTAAAAAAATAATATGTTCACTCTTTCCCAAATTTCATTTGGGACATTGTGTGGGGAATAAGTGCAGGTCCCAAAAAGAAAGTAATTCTAACAAATGACTTTGGCAAAATCAGTGACTCAGTGACCCTATCGATATTCATTTTAGTCATCTCTAACTCAAACTGGAAAATAAATCTGACAACACAATAAAGCAGTTCCCACTAAAAGTTGAGCCTCCTTACTTAAATTCATTAATACTTTTCTTATTCTTCTCTGAAAAACTCCACAAAGGAATGAAAGTAACAAAAAGAGGATTTCAACATTTAAAAAAAAAGTACAAATAAGCAAAGAAGTTTTTTTAATTACTACTTGTTTACAGTGCAAGTTCATTTTAATTTCCTTCCTTTTTTATTCCCTGACAAATGACTTCTTTTTCATTTGGGCCAAAACAAAATATAAAGTATATAAATGAATTAAGATTGCTTCTCTTCACACATTTAGTATGAGTAAATTCATTGTAGAAAAATTTGGGAAGAGGAAGGACAAAAACATGTCAGCTATAAAACATGAACTCTTCACCACATTAATTCAGAAGGCATTTTGAACTTTGTTTTCACTTACAGACAGAGGATTCATAAATCGGCTTTACTACTACAACTGAATCGTTTTCTTTATGTAAAAAAGAAAAATAAAGGAGATGCAATCTTGGACAAGGAAGACAGTAGCTTTCTACCTGGAGGCACTGAGAGTGCCACAGTCAACTTAGAAGCCCACTGTTGTTTTTATCTGTAGTTAGGAAGAAAATCTTTTTCAAATAAACTCACAATTTTGGATATTTTTTTGATATGATTGTAAGTTTAATCTTCCATTTAAAATGTCTAATCCAGGGTGAAGAAAATGTTTTTTATATTTACATAAGTAAGCCACATTTCAAACAGGATAACCATAAAAGACCACATGAAAGAACCCTATAATAGAGGATTAGGAAGGACCCCATGAACTCAGATTCTGGATTCCGATGCTATTTAAAGAGCTCAGCCTCTTCTGTGATTGTGCTGGACTCTCGGGGCTTGGGGCACAGAATGTGAAGGGTATTCACTCTAGACTCATGCTTAAGGGAACACTCTAGTTAGAAGAGAAAAATGGCAACAAGCATAGGTAGACATCATATAAATTAGGGAAATTAAACAAAAATTTTCCAGAGCTCAAAATGATTAACTACATGTGTAAACATCTATAGCCTCAACAAAAGCAGCTTAATTTTTTAATTAATTAAAGAACAGCTCGTTGTCGGGGTTTTGAAATAGCTTAAGATTCCCTTTTATTTGATATGTAAAGAAATTTTTAATGGTTAACTATAGCCTAGAATATCCTAGTACAATAGAATTTCCTGAAGTAAGGGAAATGCTTCATAACAGCTGTCCAATATGGTAACCACTAGCCCTATGAGGCTACAGAGCCCTTAAAATATAGCTGTTGTGACTGAGAATCTGAATTTTAAATATTAAATAGTTTAAATTTAAATACACACATATGTGTAGTGGCTACCATATTGGATAGTACCAACCTATAAACGAACACTAGTTTTATCTCCTAAGGGAAATATAAGCGTACATATTAATACTAAACTCTCAATTATGATAAAGAACAATACCTTGTCTTAATAATATAGATTAGTATAAGTAACTCTGCCTTACCAGAGTTATGCAGTCATTTTATTGAAGGAAATAAAATTTTAAGACCCATAATCTGGTCTTAAATTGGTTGGTTGAATGAAATGCAAAATATTCTATCAACAACCAAATTCTGAGTAAGACAGTAAGAAAACTTACTAGTTCCACTTATGTAAATTGTTCTCTTTACAGACTCCATGGCCTTTTTCCATATGAACGTTATTGTTGTTTCACAAAATTTTACTTCCCAACATCAAGTACTGGTAATCAGATCTATGTTTCTGCATGGAGGTTGCCATTAAAATATTCAAAACCATTGAAAGTTAAAATGTTCACCCAAAAACTCCACATGTATTCAGTCTAAAAGAGGCTTATAAGCAATCCTTCAGGATTTTTATCATCTTTTGAAATAAATACAAAATGCTATGGGAAACCACTCCACCAACAAATTTATCTCTCACTTCTAGAAGGTGATTAAATAAAATTCAAAGCTCTGTCAAAGCTTTGGCCTAAATAGACTATATATATATTTGCTGTATGAATGGAACTTTTCCAGTGAGACATGTATTAAGAAAAAACTACTTGGTAGTCTAGATGAAAAACTTGAGTGACCTTGGCTCTGAGTTCTACCAAACTTATACTCTTCAGTGACACCTGAAAAATCTTTCTGACCCTGAGTTTTCCCACTTCAAAAATAACCTTATCTAAAAAAACCACTTAAGAGACTTCAGCAAGGAAAAAAAAAAAAAAAACACATAAAAGGAAAATGCAATTTTGCAGGGTAGGATTTCATAATAGCCCCACATGAATACACTATCAAAAATTGGAGGGAACTTATATGTCCATGAAATGCTATGCTTCATTTTAAATTACCTCTATGTATTATCATAGAAAAGAAGCTCATGACATATTGTTGACTAAAGGAAAAAAAAAAAAGTAAGCTATAAAGAGTGTACAGAGAGAAAGAGAAGGTTCCAAAAAGATGTTCGTCAAAATAGTAACAGTGGTTAATACAGGGTGTGATATTTGGGGGAGTTTTTACACTTGCTTTTACTTCTATGTATTATTTGAATTTTTATATCTAATATAAATTATTTTCTTCAATAATTTTAAAAATCTGTTTACAAATGAGGGAGAGCGAGGAGATTTATTTTAAAGAACTGACTCACAATTTAAGCATTGTACAGTTAGGCCAGCAGGCTGAAGACCCAGGAAAGAATTGTAGGTCAAGTCCAAAAGTAGGCTGTTGGCAGAATTCTTTATTTCTCAGGAGTGATCAGGATTTGTTCTACTAAGATGGTCAACTGATCAGTTGAGGCCCACCAACATTAACCAGAGACTGCTGCTTTACTCAAAACCACAATTTGTGTATTAATCTATCCAAAAAGAAGAAGGAGAAGGAGAGGGAGAAGAAGAAGGAGAAGAGGGAGAGGGAGAAGAAATGGAGAGGGAGAAGGAGGAAAAAAAAAAAACACCTTGACAGAAATATCTAAAATAATGAAATAATGTTTGGCCAAATATGTGGACACTGTAGCTTAGCCAAGAAAATTAACCATCACATTGGTTCAAATCCTATGTTGTATCAATGGGGTATAAGAGTGAGTGATAAAAAATATTAAAGTTTTACACAATCCTGCCAATCCATAGAAGAAATATCAGTTTGAATTAAAGTCTTACTCAAACATATTATTAAATAATTACAACACTGAGTTTCCTATATTCCTTCTCCTCTATTTTTAAACCTCCCACTCCATTCCCACACCCATCCCTATCCCATTCCCTTTACTTCCAGAGGTTTCTCTTGTCAAATATGTCATAGAGAAAAGCAAAAACCATCAGACAGCATATTTGTTTGCTAGGGCTGCCATAACAAAGCACCACCAACTGGGTCAGGTAACAGAAATTTACTGTCTCACAGTTCTAGAAGTCAGAAGTTTGAGATCAAGATGTGAGAAGGCTGGTTCTTTCGAGATATGTGAGAAACAATCTGCCCCATGCCTCTTTCCTAATCTGTGGTGGTTTGCTGGCAATATGTAGTATTCCTTGGTTTGTAGAGGTATCTACAATCCTCAATCTCAACCTTCATCTTCAAATGACATTCTTCTTGTGTATATGTCTTCGTATCCAAATGTCCCTTATTTACAAGGGCAGAGTCATCTGGAGTTAGAGCCCACCATTAATGATCTCATCTCTACTTAATCATCTAAAAGACCCTATGTTCAAATAAAGTATCATTCACCAGGACTGGAGGTTAAGACTTAAACATGTTTATGGGATATGCAATTCAACCCGTAACAGAGAAGTAATTCCTTAATCTAGAGTTATCAACTCTACTAGCAACCACCTTTCAATATCCATTCTTAATTCCTGTATACTGCTATAATGGAGAAAACATCCAGCCTCCTAAAGAAACTAATATATTCAGGTGTGCTCTTGATCCCATCCCTCATTAATCCATTTATTAAAACTCCATTGCCCTGTATTTTCACTATTTGTCTTTAATTGGATACTTCTCATACACCTTCTCATCCACCTTGAGTTTACAAAGAGAAAAAGTTCATCTTTCCTGAATCCTCTAGCCTTCCTACTGTCCTTCTCTTCCAATTCTCTGCCACCTTTCTTAATGTCTCCACAAAATGTTTTGATGCTTCACATTAGATTTGCTTTTCATCTTACCCTAATCTTGCTTCCAGTCCCACACTTTGACTGAAACTACCCTGGTTCAGGTCATAAATGAATAATTATGTATCAACTTAATTGATCACTGGTAATTTTTAGGCAGAAAATTTATCCCTTGATACTTTCAGGACCACTCTCTTCATTTGGCTTTCATATCTTGGTTTTAATCTTTCTTATTCACTACGTGCTTATTCTTTCTTTTTTAAAGATTTTATTTATTTTACTCTGATGGCAGAGTCCCTTCATAAATTATTTGGAATTCTTTTGCACAGGAAAATTGTCTTATCTTTCTTTCATTCTTCCTTCCTTCCTTTCCTTTCTTCCTTTCTCTGCCTTCCCTTCCCTTCCTTCTTTCATTTTACCATGGACTTATGGTTATTTTATTTGGGGGTATTATAATCCAATACTACCACATTTATTTTGTTGCTCAAATGTCCAGCTTGGTAACTACTTCATGGAACTACAAAATATTCCAGACTCGTGGTATACATTTCCTATAATCAGTCACTTCTCCAAGGAACACTTATTCCTTTTATTCTCTTCTCTTTTGGGGAGCCACTGATCCACTGATCTTTAAATATTAGAGTTTGCAGGATCTTTTCACAGGTTATCTTTTTTTTTTAAGATTTTATTTATTTATTTGATAGAGATCACAAGTAGGCAGAGAGGCAGGGAGAGAGAGGAGGAAGCAGGCTGTCTGCAGAGCAGAGAGCCCGATGCGGGGCTCGATCCCACAACCCCAGGATCATGACCCGAGCTGAAGGCAGTGGCTTTAACCCACTGAGCCACCCAGGCGCCCCCTTTTCACAGGTTATCTTAACGTCTCATTCTACATTCTCTTCCATATATGTCTCAACCACTTCCAGGACTTCCATCTAATGAATTCCAGCTGTGTGTCTTTGAGACCTCTTTTGAATTCATCTTATGTATTTAACTTCTTATTGAACTTCTGCATTAAGATATCCCACAGATAACTAGAACTAAACTTATGTCTTCATAAGTGCTTCTCCTGTTCATCTTCTACTCTTTTATTGTTTGCTGTCTTACCACTATCCATATAGTTACTCCCACCAAAAACTTAAATTTCAGAAATTTCATTTCTCATGTCATCGCATATAATCAATCACCCAGTCCTGTTTATTTCCATTCTTTGATTTCATTACTGCTACCCAAATCCAAGGCACCATCATCTTTCTCAGAATATTAAAATGGTGCCCTAACTTCTTTCCAATTTCACTGTTTTATCCTTTTAATTCATTTCCACATGTCAACCAGAGCATTCTTCCAAAAACAAAAATCTGATCAGACATGCTAATCAACTTTTGCTAAAGTAACAACCCAAAATTTCAGTGGCATGCAACAAAAAACATTTTCTCACTCAATTATATGTGAACTACAAGTCACCACTTCTCTGCTATTTTTTTTTTACTCTAAGCTCTCCTGTTTTTACATTCCATAACTGAAGAAAGCCTTACTGGAAAAAAACCTCACATCAGTGGGATGGAAAATTATATACCTCCGTACAAGGTGCTACAAATTTGAGGCACAGCAAATAGTGAATATGTGTAATTCTTTCTCAGTGAAGTCAGCAAATAACTGGCATCAAAAATACAGTTCACCACAATTCATCACCTTACACACCAATGTTTAAAGACTTCCCTTCAGTATCCATAAAGGCTGAAAGTTGCTACAACAGTAAATCTTCAAGGTTCTCAACACACACACACACACACACAAGTAACTGTGTGAGGTAATGAATGTGTTAATTAACCTCACTGTAGTAATCATTTTTTCAATATACACATATATTAAATCAGCATGTTTTACACATTTAATTTGTTCAATGTTATAGGTCAATTATATCTCAATAGAGCCTAGGAAAAAATTTTAAGTAAGTTTTTTTTAAAAAGAAAAGAGAAGGATGCAAGGCACATAGCTGTCCCTGATCCACAGCAGTTTTGAAATCAGACTGGGAATGATTTTGTCTTCAGAGATCCTTCTCTAGGGGTAAAAAATATGTTCCTTATTTGGTCCTGATCTTAACCACTACAATCTACAGTGTGCTGTGGCTCTTAGCTTTATACTTTGGTATATCCTTCCACTTCCTTTTTTCTCTTGATCACATCTGTGAAGGTTATTGCAGTAGTTCTTGCCTGTATAGGCAAGAAGGAGGCTTAAAGGTTGTTTGAAGTCTAGAATAGGCACATCCTCTTTTAATATATGATTTTTTTTTTGGCTATCAAAACAGCTTTTTTTTTAACTTAGCTTTTTTTTTTTAATGTGTGATTTCATATACCTCAATTTGTCAAAAGACACATTCACATTTCTTTTTGAAACCTCCTGCGTTCTCACCAGACTTAATTTTAAGTCTTTGAGCTCACCAACCATCTGTAGAAGAGTTATGCCCTTAGTCTGTTTTCCCAAGCTATTAACTACACATGAAAGCATTTACTTAAAGTTGTCCTTATCAGTAAAGAGGTTTTAACAAAGGGCAAAATACCTGTTTTTCAAAGCATTTCTCAATTTTGGACATAAATAGTTGCATTTTTCAATGACCCAGAAAAAAAAAGCAAAAAAAAAAAAGTTTTTAATGGTACATAATAAAGAAAAAAGAAATAGGGAAACAAATCACATATATTTTTAAATCATTTCCTTTGCAGAACATGCCGTTATAGGCTCAACATTCTTTTTTCATTTTCAAGTTTAGCATGGACTTGCTCTTTTTGCAGGTGATTTTAGACCAACCTTAAGCCAATTGCTGGCTCTTCTCTCCTGTTTCCTGCAGTTTTTTAAAGACTGTCTTTCAATGCCACAAAGCCTTGCAGGAGGGCAGGAAGATGAGAGATTACTCACTGGGATTTGATCTTTCTTTTTTTTCTCTCTTTTTTTATTTTTAGTTATTTTGAAATTTGGGCATTTTCTGACTTCAAGTTATTTTAGGTGATTTTTGTGTACTTTTACTTTTTTACCATTCTGTGTTATTTGGGAATGAAATTTTTTTTTAATAGTTTATTTGTTTATTTGACAGAGATCAAAAGTAGGCAGAGAGACAGGCAGAGAAAGAGGGGGAAGCAGGCTCCCTGCTGAGCAGAGAGCCAGATGGGGGGCTCCATCCCAGGACCCTGAAATCATGACCTGAGCTGAAGGCAGAGGCTTAACCCACTGAGCCACCCAGGCACTCTGGGAATGAAATTTTTTAATACAGGGAACTAGGCAGTTAGAATTGTCTTCAGCTATCCTACTACTACATTTAAATCTATAAGTGCATATATGTTATTTTATCAAATCAAAAATTCCACCAAAGTTAAGGGCATCATTATTCTATCTACCACTGAGAAATAAAACATGTTTTCAATTAAACTCCAATATGACATGAAGCCCAGTTTTAGTGATGTCAAAATTGGGGAAAGGGGGAGGTAGGTCTTAAAATAATGAACTATTGGGATGCCTGGGTGGCTCAGTTGGCAAAGCGGCTGCCTTCGGCTCAGGTCATGATCCCAGTGTCCTGGGATCGAGTCCCACATAGGGCTCCTTGCTCGGCAGGGAGCCTGCTTCTCCCTCTACCTCTGCCTGCAGCTCTGTCTGCCTGTGCTCACTCTCACTCTCTCTCTCTCTCTGACAAATAAATAAATAAAATCTTTTTAAAAAATGAACTACTGTATATATATTTGAGTATATATTAATAAAATTTTATAGCAGTATGTCAAAAATTCATTTATGACATATTGCCAAATCCAAGACCTAAAAGTCATGTTGTATTTGTTTTCTGAGTATTATTTTTTTATATTCCATTTGAGCTTCAATACCACAACAAAAACCAAACACGTGATAGGAATATTGGGAATTCCAGCATCATTGAGACCTCCAGGGTACGGGGTGAAGACCGAACTCTGAACACTATCAAACAATGAGGTTGGGGAACATATCCACATTCTGGAAAGAAAGTGTACACCAAATCCATGGAGACGGGTTCCCACATTCAAGAGCCTTCCAGAGCCCACCCTAAGTGCCTCTTCACCTAACTGTTTATTTGTGTTCTGTATAATAAACAAGTAAATATTAAGTTTTCTCCTGGGTTCTGTGAGTCATTATAGCTAATTATCAAATCTCAGTGGGGACTGTGGGTAACTCCAATTTGTAGTTGGCCAGACAGAAGTTTGGGTAGCCTAGGCACACCATTTGCAGCTGAAATCGTGTCTGAAGTTGAGGGCAGTCTTGTGAGGTTTGATGACAATTCCAGGTAGACACTGTCTAAAGTGAGTTAAATT
Source organism: Taxidea taxus jeffersonii (assembly GCA_003697995.1). NCBI lineage: Eukaryota > Metazoa > Chordata > Mammalia > Carnivora > Mustelidae > Taxidea > Taxidea taxus. The sequence continues at coordinate 241 of ML108912.1, read as the reverse complement.
TTAAGACCCGGATGTCTAAGAATTTGAGAATTAGTGTAGAAAGACATCACATATTTGGTGTTAGAAAGAACCTCAGAGGACTATAAAAAGAGAAGAGTCTTTTGAATCCTTCAGGAAGTTTACGTAAAGCGAGGAGACTCACCATTCTCCTTCCTTCTTTTCTGATGCCAGGAAAGTAAACATAACATTTGGGGCTTCAGAAGTCATTCTATAATTAGCGCAGATTGAGTGATGCCATTTG
>ML108911.1:29309-42888 GCA_003697995.1 Taxidea taxus jeffersonii | reverse complement strand
TTGTGGTGTGGTGACAAGGAAGGGAGTCAGACCCAGACAAACTCAGCAGGCTTCTGGCAGTAGAAATGGTCTGCAACTTGCGACTTGGTGTCAGGAAAAAGGCAAAAACTCATGACCCTGGAATTGGGTTACAAGACAGAGGCTGATTTGCAGAAAGACTGGTGCGATGCTTAGTGAGATAAGTTGGTCCGAGAGCTGGCCTGCGGGAGCAGAGGTCAGGTGGCTTCTGGTGTGGGGCTCTTGTTCTGGCTGAAGGCAAACGTGCCTCACTCCTGGGCTTTGCTAGGTATGGAGCTGAACATGTGTGTTCCTATGAAGAGAACATTCTATGTTTCTGTTTTGAAAATATAGCAAATCGCACCTTGATGTGTTTTCAGACAGGGGAAGTGGCTGAAAATTATCATTGGTTTATTGGGATATTCCAAGGCCTTTGGATGGGAACTAGGCTTTGTTTGTACCTAACTAGTCTGCCCATTATAATTTTTCCATCAATAAAAACTATTGCCAGAACTTTATCAGGTAAAAATCATAAAACTAAAATAGCAGATCCCATGCTTTTTCATCTTTATTTTCTGTTTTTAGCTTGCCAGTTTTCATTGGTCATTTTGAAATTTGTTTATTAAAATAATTGTATTTGAATGTGTATCTTCCTTACTAGTGACAGCTCTTTAGGTTGTTAAGTGTTTTTCATTCCTCTAATACCCAACATCCAGAGAAGTACATTGGTCATAGTAGGCACATCGTGAGTATTTTTTGTTTAAAATATATAGCTAATAAAGAATGGAGTCACTCATTTGGCATTTCCTTAAGCCAGACATATGCTAGATTCTTACAATATAGGACAGGAGAGAGACAAGGAGCAGTGATTACATGAAGTGATAGGGCTAGAAGAGAAGGATAGTACCATATGTTCACTGTGCTCAGGCTATTTATCATATACAGATATCCTGTATATGTTCACATGTATAATCCTCACCACGACCCTATGAAAGGTATTATTATCCCCATTTTATCCATAAGGATGTTGCAGCACAAGGGATAGGGTGTCTGTGTGTCTCAATCTGTTAAGCACCCAACTTGGTTTTGGTTCAGGTCATGAGATCAAGCCCACATTGGGATCCATGCTGAGAGGGGAGTCTGAGTTTGCATGGGATCCTCTCACTCATTCTCCCTCTACCCCTCCCCCCATAAATAAATAAATCTCTTTTTTTTTAAAGGGCGTTTTGAATGTACACTTACAAGAAACTGAGGCAGGCATGGCTTATGCAACGAAGCACCTGCGTGATTAGAATTCTAATTTAAATTTCTATTTCCAAGCTTGATTGGTTCCACTCATTGTACATCAAATTGATCAAAACACAAATTACAAAGTCAAATTTCTGGTACAACTAAGAAAAAGAATGGTGAGTGAGAAGGGAGGAGGCCATATAACTCTTTTTTTTTTCCCAGCATAGATAAAGCATATCTGAACTTTATGGGCACCTCAGCTAGAAAGGGGCTTCTTAACCTAGACTTACTTATTTACACAAGTTTTGTTTTAAAAATAAAGCACCTTACTGTCATCCCCAAACTTTTAAAATCAATTCAAATCTAAGAATTGATTTTATTATGAAGTGAATTGATTTGAAAAATCTGGAGATGATGCAACAAATTTTTATTGAGCGTCCACTGTGGAACCTAGAACACAAGATGTGGTCACAACAGTGAACAAAGTAAGCAAAACATCCACCTTAATAAAGCTTACAGTTCAGTGAGGAGAGAAAGACAAAAAATAAGAAAACTGTATAAAACATAAATATATGTATAGAAGCCTATGTATGTATATATACAATGCTATAAACACGTAAGATATACACATCATTGTCACAGAAAAATATGTTAATTTATATGTGCCATCCCTTAGAATACAGAATATGAATATTATCCGTGGCTTCCTAGGCCCAGCCTTGACCCGTGACCAGAGTCTATGCCACGTGTTGGGGCATATTACCTCTGATGAGCTAAGTCATTGCTAGATCTACACCGGAAACAAGCCCCAGGACTGTGTGAGTGGGAAAGTGACATACCAGTTAACAGGGTCAGAAGTGAATGCAAATGACTTCTCCACCCTCTCAGCTGCCAGCGCTTCCACGTTCTTGACCTTCTCCATCCCCCTGCCTGTTCTCGGAGGGAGGGATGAATATTACAAATGATGTTCACTTCATGTTTCAGTGACCTAGAAGGGGGAATGTTCAGGAAGGTGTGGTGGTGCGCTAATGACACCGAGCCAGAAAGCAGAGCAGCCACGCCAAGAGGAGAGCAGCATAATTGAAAGCAATTCTGAACGTCCCCGCCCTTCTGCGTTCCACATCTCTTCCTGAGCACTGGGGTGGGTCAGTGCAGCTGAGGGCCACTGGGGCCACCTGAAGCTCACCCATGGGCATGGGCCCCTTTCCTCATGGCTGATACCATCTGCGTTGGGGACCAGAGCAGTGTTATCAATAATAAAAGGCTTTCTCCATGGAATCAGTTAGCCACACTTGCTTCAGAGAGTTCTGTCATGTGAGTGGTCACTTCTTTCGATCAAAATTAAGAAAAATAATATGAACCCATTTCAGTGACAAATAATCTAGCCCTGTGTTCTGTAAGGTTTCCTTCTTACAAATTGAAGGGAGAAGGGAACTATGGTGAAGGCCATGGTGTCCTACCCAGGTGCCTTCATGGGGCCAGTGCACACCCTGTTTCCCCCATCCTCCAGCTACTCTGGGGATTGACTGCTCACAGCTGTCCTCTCCTTCAGAAATATGCTGATGGAGCCTTTGTGTCTGGGGAGGCACTTCCCCTCCCCCATCCCACAACTAGGGACTGACTGACTGAGACAGGGTCAAAAGTCTGAGCCACTCTCCTCTTACCAGGGACCAAGTCTGAGCTCCAGAGCTCCCCCAGGGATAAGGCCCAAACTGGTCTCCAGCGGAGACCACACCCCTGCTGAACATCTTCCTCTGTCCACTTCTGTGTCCCTCTTCTGCTCCTCCAAAAATCATATGGAGCCAAGCCATCTCGGGCTCTGCTCTCCAGCACTCTGTCCCCGGACATGAGCAAACTTGCATCACTTTCCTACTGGTTTGCCAGAGCTTCTGCTAAGCATTCACATGCTTGGCTCATTTCATTCTGACTTGTTATCAGGGCCCCTTAATAAAGGAAGTGAAGCTTGGGAGGCAGGTGAGCCTTTCCCAAAGTCACAAACTAGTAGGTGAATCCAAACCCACTCCCTCTCCCTTGGATCTCATAGTTGCTCATTCCCTTCTATGGTAAATAGGAGTAAGTAAGAAGGAGAAAGAGCCAGGCTTCACAACTGAATAATAAGTATCCCGTGACTCCCTTTCACTGGAGCTGTTATAAGGGTTCCTGATGTTTGTGGCTAAGACATTACCTCTTGTCACACAGAAGCTCTCACTAATGAACTTTGTCAAGAGGCATCTTCTCTGTTACTTTATTTACGTCAATTGCCCAGGTGGTAGCAGATGTTTTCTTCATTATTCTTTGTTTTCTTCCTAGTAAATCTGCATGTAGGTGGCTTAATTGTGCTGAACAGAGTCTCTTTCTCTCCTCTGTACAAAATGAGCCCAGGGGTGGACACCAAAGGGGAAGAAAGAGATTTGAGGTTCATGCAAGAGCAGAGCGATCGGTACTCTGTCAGCTGAGGCAAGAAGAGTGTTCATTTCCTAGGGAGATGACATCCACATGATGGTGATCTCATATGTGTTTTCTGTTGATCACACAGCGGTATCCTCAAGAGCTGCAGAGGTGTGCTATTTAATGGCTGACACAACAAATAGTCCCAGTATGCGTTGTAGTCAATGGAGATACTGCCTTCTCTCTCCCTCTCCCTCTTCCCTCCCTCCTGCCACCCTTCCCTCCCACCCTCTCAGCCTCCCACCCTCCCTTTCTTCCATTCTCCTCCATCTTCTCTCTCTCTCCTCTCACTACTTTGTCATCATGTAGCAGGATACATTTACTTTAATGTCTGCCATAATAAACAGGATAACCAAGCTGGCTGAGTAATTCTTAGGTCTACATGCAAAGCCAAGAGGCAATGGTCTAAAGACAGTTTGACCTAAGGAACTGGCCATGTGCATAGTAGGTGACCACATTGTCTCTTGCCCCAGTTTTATCATGTGCATTAAACTGTTCCATGTACATGGTTTCATTTAATGTCCCTTCTCTCCACCAGTCTCATTCTCATCCCCTTCAGGAGCCCTTAACACATCCTGATAAGAGACTATTTTCTGCAGGAATGCCAAGGTCACAAAAAAGGCAAAGAAGGGCAAAGAAATTGCTTTAGATTGAAGGAGACGAAGGATATGCACCAACAAAATACAACACATGAACCTAGACAGGATTCTGTGTTGGATTAAATGCTATCAATTTATCAATTATCAAAATGAGTTGGTTGACAAAGTTGGACACAAACTTCCAGTTAGATAAAAGTATCTATCAATGTTAGGGGCGCCTGGGTGGCTCAGTCGGTTAGGCGTCTGCCTTTAGCTCAGGTCATGATCTCAGGGTCCTGGGATTGAGTCCCGCACCAGGCTCCCTACTCAGTGGGGAGTCAGCATCTCCCTCTCCTTCTTCTTCTCTTCCTGCTTGGTTTCTCTCTCTCTCTCTCTCTCACTCAAATAAATAAATAAAATGTTAAAAAATGTTTTTAATTGTTAAATTGTTAATTGTTTAATTGTTAAAGTATCTATTGATGTAAATTTACTAAGGTTGATAAGTGCACTGGTGGGTGTATGAGAAGATATCCTTATTCTTAGGAAATTCACAGTGAAGTATTACAGACTGAGGGGTCACAACGTGTGCAACTTAGCCTCAAATAGTACATGTTACATTTAGTAGCACAGTATTAATGTGTACACATTCTCAGTAATATGAATTCTTAAATGCTATCATCAAATAGCCCAAGTTGTGTATATTCATACAAAGTATTCATGTGTATATAGTCTCTCTCATATGTAAGACAGAGAAGAACTGATAAACAGGCAGAATGTTAGCAATAGATGAATCTGGGTAAAGGGTCTACAAGTGTTCTTTGTACAAGTTTTGGAAATTTCCTGTGAGGTTGGGATTATTTCCCAAAGAAACAAACAAAGAAACTTCCCTTACAATGCAAGTATGAAGCGTTCCAACTGGACTCTGAGCCTGGAACTTGAGGGCCATCTCGTGATTTGCACACATGTATAAAACTGTGTGCACGAGGAGGGACATGAGCATTTTATAAGGAATGAATTGATCCTGGAAACCTAGATGAGGGTTGCTTGTGTTAAGGATAAATATAAATCTCCTTGGTATTTCATGAGAGTCTGTGACAAGCTCCTTGGTATTTTATGGGAGTGTGGGCAGCATGGGCTTGTTAAGTGTGGCTCAGGGATCCTGGCCTTTAAATGACTTGAACCAGTGTCTAGTTGCAGGGGGAGGTGTTGGCAATGTGTGGAATGAACTGAAATAGGGACTGAGGAGGCTCTTCAGAGAGCTGGGATGGCAGACCCCTACTGTGATGAATCAGGAGAGCGAGTGATGGCCTCGAAATGGCCTCATTTTCCAATCTGTCATCGTTTGGATGAAGCTTAGATTAAAGCAGGGAACAAGAAACACCATAAGCTGGGGGGAGGGAGGGAGAAGGAGAGGCAAGGTTGAAGGAAGCAAAGAAAATGAGACTTATCTTTCCATTTATATAAATCCAGTCCTTCCAGGCCCAGACTTTCCTGCCTCCTCTGTTGATGGCTGGGGCGGGCGGCAGAGCTTTCCACAGAAAGTTCCTTTTCGGCAATGGAGATGCTGCATCTCATCTCCAAGGAGAACTGGTGCAACAAAGAGAATTGCTATGAAAGATATGGAGGGACCAAACACAGCTAATAAAAAAATATATATATATGCTCATATGAACACAAGTTTGTGCCCTGGATCAATACCAAAAAAAAAAAAAGAAAAAAGAAAAAAATCCTTGTGTCACTTAAATAGAAGACATCTATTTAGCATAAAATTAAATCTATCCTCCTATTTTGCTCCTGCCTTCACCCCTCACTATCCACAATTGTATATATTTTATAAGAAATACATTTATTTATAAGAAAATGCCCATTTGAGCATCAAATAAAATGTTTTATGTAGCATTTGTTTACTTCAGTAGGCTTCAGCATTTTACAAAGAGGTTGCTAAAACTCCACTGCTGAAATGCATCCACATCTGAGGAAGAAAAAAAGGCTAACAGATCAATGGCCCCCACCACATACTAGTCAATCTTTGGGGGAAATAACAGAGAAATGTATAAAGCATCAAAGGATTTTGAGCAGTTAGAACTTCACTCAACCTGTTGGCTTTTTGCCACATATTAAGGGTAAAGCCGCTGGTCTTACTAACAGTGCTGAGGGATCTGTACTAGTCCAGAGCATATGGCTCCTCATTTTTATATGTCATCGGAGAGATGGAAAGCCAAGAGCACATCTGGGGTCTGGGTTTAGTACTAGCTCTGGGGAAAGGGTGCCACATAGTCAATCACCTCCCATGTAAGCCAGATTTCCCCCAAAAGATTAGCCGAAATGCCAGGAAAACATGGGCCTTTGTTTCACATCCTATGAGGAGCTCACAGCAAGCAGGCTAAATGTTGGTGATGTCAAGATCTTGGGGTTTTGTGCCTGAATGACATGTGCACATGAAGAGCCTGTCTTTGCCATTATGGGTCCCAGGCCAAATGACCCCTCATGTGTCTGGGCAATCAAGAGGGAATGATGGCTTGTGCATAGGGATCTGCCATGCAGTCAAGGGCAGCCTACTGCCGGGCACCCAGTTTTCATGGCAGGGGTTTGAAGTGTAAGCCCTAGTTGGGGGTGCAGGTCCATAGTAGAGACATTTAAGAAACTGAAGATCCAATATAGGACCCTGTATTAGTCATGGTTTCCCAGAGAAATAGAACTCATAAGATATATAGAGAGAGACATATAAAAGGAGATTATACTATAAGATCACGTGGTTATGGAAGCTGAACCATGATCTGCCTCATGATCTGCCATCTATAAGCTGCCAGTCTCATGATCTGCCATCTATAAACTGGAGGACCATGAAAGATGGTGGTGTAGTTAAATCCAAGGCCAATCGCACTAGGGGGAATGATGGTATAACTCCCAATCTGAGGTCAGACTCCAAAGGCCTGAGAACCAGGAACTCTGATGTTCAAGAACAAGAGAAAATGGATATCCTAGCTCAAGAAGAGAGAGAATTATCCCTTCCTCTGCTTGTTCATTCTATGCAGGCCCCAGGACAATGCCCACCCACCTTGTAGAGGGTGGATCTCTTTACTCAGTCTACTAAGTCAAATGCTAATCTCTTCCAGAGACACCCCCACAGAAACACCCAGAGATAATATTTTATTAGCTATCTAGGCATCTCTCAGATCAGTCAAGTTGACACATAAAATTAACCATTACGGGGGGCATGTGGGTGGCTCAGTGAGTTAAGTGTCTGCCTTTGGCTCAGGTGATGATCCCAGCGTCCTAGGGTCGAGCCCCACATCGAGTTACCTGCTCCTCTGGGAGTCTGCTTCTCTCTCTCCCTCTGCCCCTCCCCACCATTCATGCATGCTCTCCCTCTAAAATAAATAATAAAATCTTTAAAAAAAAATTAACCATTACATTGGAGCACATGAGTGGCTCAATCGGTTAAGCATCTGCCTTCTGCTCAGGTCATGATCCCAGGGTCCTGGCATCAAGTCCCTGGGGGTTCCCTGTTCAGGGGGGAGTCTGCTTCTCCCTCTCCCTCTGTGTTCTCTCTTTCTTTCTCTCTCAAATAAATAAAACCTTTAAAAAATGCTTTAAAAAAATTAACTGTTACAGATATCGAGCTGAAAGAAACCTATACTTATATTCACACGAAACTTTAGTAGATTGAGGGAATTTGTGGAATCCAGAAACGAAATTCTAAATTTGAGGATCAAGAAAGTTAGACTGAGAGCTTTATTGGGAAACATTTCGAGAACTGTATCTGACACTGTGATTTCTTCATATACACACATACATATACATACATATACGTATATATACACATCATGCGTTCAGTCTTTATTCTTTGCCACAGTTAGAAAGGAAACCATAATTTGAAGGATTTGTTAGCAGCTCTACTACTCTTCCCTAATAGTTCGTGTAGTTTCTAATGACCCGAGCGCCACACAGGAGGCCTTTGTAATGGAGCTGTGTCACCACAGGAGCTGTGCAAAGTGAGTGTTACTTAATCACAGCCACCAAAGACGAAAAATGTAGTATTTCTCAAGGAAGCTGGCGAGGCAATTTTAAAATACCACTCATGTAATGTGGAGTGGGAGGAGGCTTCCATTTTTGGCCTCTATTTTATCTGCCAGTTTGAAGGCTTTGGGTGAAAATAAAAATTTCTAAATGGCATTCTTGATCACACAAGTCCAAGGCCAAGGGCAGCTTCCTGAGTGGGCCACATTTTGCACAATCCAAAACTGGCGAAGGTGGGCATGTTGGGAAGGGTTCACAGTGCTGGGGGGCATATAGGAAAACTGCATGTGTGCCAAAGCACTTGTTACCCAGGGGGCTAGCCAAGTATTGAGGGGGTTAAAAAGTCATTTAAAATGCTTATTCCAGGGGCAGCTGGGTGGCTGAGTCATTAAGCAGCTGCCTCTGGCTCGGGTCATGATATTGGGGTCCTGGGATCAAGCCCCACATCGGGCTCCCTTCTCCACAGGAGGCCTGCTTCTCCCTCTCTCACCACCCCTGCTTGTGTTCCTGCTCTCACTATCTCTCTGTCTCTCAAATAAATAAATAAAATCTTTAAAAAAAATAAATAAAAATGCTTATTCGAACTCAGGGAGATAAAAACGTGGAAGTCAACGTAATCGTTTTTGTCATGCCTTTAAATGCAGGCCCTTTCTCTGATTGAGAGTTTCAGCTGCTGACTCAAGCTTTTGTCCACAGCTGGGCAGAGCCTATGTGCTTGTTAGGGTTAGGGTGATCCATTGACTAAACTCTGGACGTGGGCTTTCACGCATACTCTGCATTCTTAGCTCATCAGTTACATTCTGTGCTGGGTTTTGAGTCAGGAGCAGGATGAGTCGTAGTCATTTGTGGAGGTTATGATCTAGTGGGGAAGCAGACATTGAAAATAGTATCACAAGTGTGCGTGCTTTGATATATGGGAATTATAGAATGAACAGGAGCACGGCAGACAGAAGGGGGTGCTAACTTCATTTCAGTGTCGGGGAGTGTTATATATCATTGTAGACGCATAGATTTTAAATATATTTGTATATATATGCACATTATATGTATATGGATGCATAGATTAGAGTTGCCAAATTTACCAAATAAAAATATACGATGCACCGTTAACATTGAATTTCAGATAGATGAGTAACTTCTCAGTATAGATATGTATCATGTGACAACTGGGAGTAAGTATTTAGTATTTCTCTGAAATTCATATTTAACAATGTCTTCTCTTTTATTCCTGGCAGCCCTTAGAAGTGTGTTTGTATGTGTGCATGTACTCTCCGCACACATTCACCCACCCAAGGGCAAAACTTAGGGAAAGGTAGACAGGAGAAGTAGAAAATACCCAGAAATAGGGCCTATAAATGTGGCCCCTAAAACCTTATTCTTTCCGATGTCTTCTTTTCTACTGTTTTTCCATTTTGAACAGGGAGTACTAAGAGCTGGTGTCCCTATGCCCTGTTTAAGGCACCTAATCTCCAGTTCTTAAAGGGGTGAAAACTCCAGTTATCTTCAGCTTCCTTCTCTCCTCTCCACAGAGTCCTTTCTTATGTAGAGCTTACATAAGCCTTCTCCTCCCAACCGACCCCAGCAAGAGGCACTCTGGGCACAGAAATTGCCTGGAGATTCCAAGGTCATAATTTTGATTATAGGAATAATTCAGCTCAACCAGGATATAACAAGGATAGGAGGTGCTTGCAGTTCTGAAACACAGAGAAGCATGAGTTGTGATTTCAACTGAGAAAATTAATTTTTGTGAATTACATGTCATATCTGAACAAATGACTTCCCATGACACTGGAGTCGGGCTACACATATATGTCCCTATTATTGTTCTTGCTAACTTTTGGGTCATTCCTTGACTCAAAATCCTCTGCTCCAAAAAAAAAATCCTCTGCTCCTTCGTCTACAAAACAGGCGTGATCAAGAAACCCATGGTCTATCATGAGGATTAAACAAGCTAATGCCAAAAAAAAAAAAAAAAAAAAAATCACTGGAAAGAGATGGTAAAATCTAGGAGATACATAGGAGGGAAAGGCCAGCCCCCACCACACAGCCTCCAATGTCTTCTGAATCACCCAACATCTCAGAAGTCATTCCAGATGACTCTCACCTGTTCTAAACATGGCCAAGAGTCCATTTCAGTGTCCTCTCGTAAAGAACCTTTGGATATTTCGGGGGTGACTAAGTTTCCTCTCTGGAAATGCAAGGAGAGCCCATAGCAGCCATAATTAAATGACGACTCAGCAGAAACAAGTGTGGGGTCTCCTGGGATATGGTGCAAAGCCAAAATCCATTTCATGCTCTGAATGTTTACTCCTCCTGGTGGGAGCATCTCCAGGCTATGAGAGGCTATGACATATTAAAATAGATAACCCTCAACATTCTTTGTTAGTCAGAAGATAGATGGCCTTTGAGACCACTCTGTCACTGGTGAAATAGATTTTGTCATCATCAAAGATAGAAAGCTGGACCCTACTTGATACCACAATTAACTTGAATAACCTTTTGAGGTTTTTGTTTTATTTTGTTTTTGTAATTAAGACTTGGAATGCAGGAATATTTTTTTATAAGAAAGAGGTTTTTTGTTTTTTCTTAATAAACGAAGTAAAAACTTTAAAAAAAGTTTTTATTTTGGCTGCAGAAAACAGGCCATACGATTATGTTTTCAAAGGCAGCTGCATTTTGACAACCACAAAACCAAGTGTATGCTATATAAAGATGTTATATTGTACCTTTACTTCTTGTCAACTGTCATTAATCTGTAACTGCTGAAGAAGAAACCAACATTTTTTAGGCATGTCTATTGAACTGTGTCCAAATGTAGCAATAAGAAATTTCATTTTGAGATACTGGGTGGTTTCAGATGCTCAACGTTGACCTTTACCTTCAAGGCTGTGTCTTGCCCAGTATACACTTCTCCGAAGACTGCAGTAAACCTGTCAAGTTGGGTTGCTCTTGGAGTTGGAACTAACTGAAGCAACAAGCTGATGAATTTTACCCAATTAGTGGTCTTGAGACTGCTCATCAAAACGACTTGGCATTATAAGAGTTGGCATAGCCCTATCAGACATTTCCTAAATATGCTCTTATTTGGTTCATTCCCTATTTCTACTCATGGCTGCTACACAATTGTATTTGGGTGACAAGGAACTTCAATTTCAAATTTGAAACACTGACCTAAGTTACATGGGAAGGAGGAAATAACAGCTATTGACAAAGGATACACTTACATTTCTTGCCCTATGCTGATTTCTTGTGGATTTAGTCAGATATAAGGTGATAGGTCTGATAAGTGACGTAATTTCCACATCTCTGATGAGATGAAAATAATTTCTGCTTTAGGCTCTTTTATAACCAGGAACATGGAAGTTTGGGGGTCGTGATGCTTGGATACCACTCCCCGTACATCTCAAAAGTGTGAATTAACAGGAAGGAAGGAAATTGGAAATGCTGTTGCCAGAACTATAGGGAGGATGGAATGGACTGAAGGATTAGGGAGATCTGGGGCTAGTTCCATGAAATGCTGTCATCACTGATACGCTCTGCAGTATTAGGAAAACCTCTGCACTGCTGGCTTCTTCCACCCATCCTGACCTCGCCAAAACCTTTCCCATATCTTGACCTACACTCCGTTCTTTTTGAGTGTCATCAGGTTCTCAGATTTAAAGAGGAGAACTTGGTAACCGTATCGCAGAAAACCACAGAAGGAGGCAGGGTGGGGGTGCCTAACCCACAGACCCTTATTTCCTTAAAGTTCTAGAGGCTGGAGTTCCAAGATCAAGGTGCTAGTCAGGTTTGTTTCTTATGAGGGCTCCTTCTGGCTTGCAGGCACCTTCTAACTGTGTCCTCATATGGCCTTTCCTCTGTACACTCCTCTTCTGAAGACTGAGCCACCAGTCCTATCAGATTAGGGCCCCACCCATATAACCTCATTTGACTTGTTACCTTCTGAAAAGCTTTATTTCCAAATACAGTCACTCTGGAGGTCATGGTTTCAACATGTGACTGGGGGGTAGGGACAGAGTTCAGTCCATCATGATGACTAAGAATAAAACAGAATATCTGTTTTGGCAAATTTCTTCTGTTCTTCTAGCCTATAAATGTTATTTGGTTGCCCAAGATAAAGAAACATTTTGCATCGAAACCCTGAGTGGAATATTTCATCAAGAAACATAAAATTTTAGCAATATGAAAGAGAGTCCTATGTCCCCGAGAGCAAATATCTGTAGCTAATGTTGAACATTGTCAATGTTGACTTGTTTTCAGACTGCTACTTTTTATGCAGATGTCTTTGCAGGAAGAAAAAAAATGTCTTGAGTTTAATCATACCATATAAGACACTAATCATTGTTCTATGCCATGAGATCTGGCACTGATCAAATTCTATTTACTGAAGTATAATAGGTGTAAACCGTGAACATTTGTAGCTGTCTCAGCTATTAAGACTTTTTCTGGCACCAGAATTACAAAGCCCAACAACTTAGATTCACAATTTATAAAATGGCAAACACTGTTTCTAGAAAATGCAAAGGTATGCATTGCGGCTAATGTGAACATCCTAATTCAGGCAATGGGTTGAGAAGCAGGTGAAAGCCTAATTCAGCCTTCCTGAGACTGTTTCACTTTCCATAAAGGAGTAACAGACAAGATGATCTTTCTGGGTTCTCCTGGGAAGAACATTCTCCAATCCTGGAAAATGAAGTGGGATGATGAGTTAATAAAATTAGTGAACAGAGCCAGTTAAGCGTCTGACTTCGACTTAGGTCATGATCCCAGGGTCCTGGGATGGAGTCCTACGTTGGTCTCTGTCATCAGTGCCGGGTCTGCTTATCCCTCTCCCTCTGCTCCTCCCCCTGTTCGTGCTCTCTCTCTCTCTCTCTCTCAAATAAATAAATAAAATCTTTTTAAAAATTAGAGAACAGATATTGCTTGGAAAAAAAGTAGCTGAAATAAGAATTCAAATGATATTGGTGGGATCTTTGGATTACATGATTATAGACAAGCCTCCTGCAAGAAATCATATAAGCTAGACTTTGGAAAGTGTACGATATGAAGCAAAATCTTGGGCTCTATCCATGTAGTGGATCCACATCCAGTCTTTTCCCATCTCTAATTACAATGCATCTGTAATTGAAAGATGTCTCCAGGGAAGTGTCCTGTCGACCAGCCTTCTGGCTGAACAGTATCACCCTAACACACAATTCTTAAGAGATCTCACTGCTCTGACAAGTTACACATCTTCCGTGTAGGACCACAGTGATATTGTGACTGTTTGTTCAACCCCCTGCTGGAGCTGGGATTCACACACTGAA
>ML108911.1:11877-28909 GCA_003697995.1 Taxidea taxus jeffersonii | reverse complement strand
CTGTATTTCTTGAGTGAATTCAGATTAAATCTTTGTTTTCCTTCTATCCTATGGCACAGCTGCCTTAAAATTCACCACCACCAGCAGAGGAAGGACTTCCTCCAGATAAGGACCCACAGGAAATTTCTTTTATGAATCAGACGAAGCAGTAGATCCAACCCACCGTGGAGAGTTTGAGACAGTGACATGCCAGGCTGGCATTATAATGTCATTTGCCACATGCTTGTTGAGCAGCCTTTGTGCTAGAAGCTACTTTAGGCATCTGGGAAGGAGTGCCGTGCTGTCAGATTCATGCACTGTCCCCGAGGGGTTTCACCAGGCCAAATATCCCAGCTAAAACCTGCCTTATCTCCCCTTCACAACAGGGAAAGAGGCAGAGAAAGTCAAACATACAATAAATATATTGCCGAAACCTCTACTCCTCCTCTTCGTTAATTTGCTAAATTGATCGGGGCTCAGCTCCTTTGGATCAGGGTGGAAATGTCTTAAGTCACAATTTTTCGATCGATGCATGGTGAAATTACAGGGAGAAATTAAAAAAGGGAAACTGGAATTCCTATGCCCTTGATTTCACCTCCCAAGCTTCAGCCACCCAATTCCTGAAGCTCGAGTTTCCTCACCTGCACATTTGGAGCAGTAACGCCCACTCCACAGAGCGATGCTGAGATCTCCTGTAGTTAAGATGGTGCGAATCCAACCGGGTGACTCGGCCGTGATTTCCTTATCTGTAAAATGGGATTGGTAAAAACAGTTCTTCCTTCACAGGGCCGTGTGAGGACTAGTGGGTAGAAGATACACTCACAGAGTACTCTGGACAGTGCTTGGCCCCTGACAAGCCTGCAACAAATGCCGCTTGTCACCCTTCGACGGAGTGCGCCTCTCCTAGTAGATGCTTGATGAATTTGCCCTTCCTCTCTCTTTTTTCTTCTTTAAATTGCCTCATTGAGCACACGTCAAAGCTGGAAGGCAGATTTCTGTCATGCTAAGAATATTCTACAAGTTCCAGAGTCTTCCTGGCTACACTTCAGGAAGTGCTCTTTGGGAACTCCAAAGTCCAGGAGAGCTGAAGAGTTGGAAAAGACTTTGCTAAAATAATATTTTAGATACACAAACTCACAAGACTGGGTGGCCGCGTGTGTTAATCTATAAACTGAGGGAACAGAAACAAATTGCCTCTGGAACCCTTTCTCCCTGCAATAACACAGGAGTCCACCAGCAGACTACAAATGTGTACCTAAGGCTGGTACCTCAGCTGGGGAAAGTAGAGCGCTGGGACCAAAGTTAAGATCATGATAGAAACTCTCCCCCCCAGACAAGTGACGTGTATTTGTAAAGGATGAGTCCCAAGTGGAAGAGGCGAGGACACGTTACAATTAATTATTTTCAAATTCATCAGCAACTCGGAGCCCGTGCCCTACTGCCCATGGGCCGGTAGCTCCATTTTCAACATACGCTGGATGGTAAACCCGTGTATTATGGAGCAGACTATTCTGGGAAGAGATGCTTGGAATGAGGTTTTTTATATTCAGCTCAACTAGAGGAAATCTCTTTTTAGTGGTGTCTCCATTCAAGCAAAAATCTGATGGTACAGAACTGAAAGGCTAAGATAACATGACAGGAACAGAAAAAGCCTGTGAGTAAGGGCTGGAAGGAATAAAATCTATGGATAGGCTGAGTTGACAGATGTGTTAATATCTTCAAGAATTCTTGTTTGCATGGGTTTGGGGGATTTTTTGTACTGACTAGAGTTAAGGAATAACTGAGTTAAAAGGGTTTCTGAGGTGGTCCTCGTGTCAGTGACTAAATGGCAAAATCACTCCTGTAGCCACATTTAGGTTGGACTGCATGGCCCAGGGACATTGGAGGAAAGTGGCATCCCCATGAGGGGACCAGGACACGATAAAGCCCATGCCTTAGAGGTGGCAGGAGACAGGCAGCACTGGCAGTTAGCATGGGCGACGTGAGCAGGAGCAGCCCTTGACAACTGACTGATTCTGCTCGGGACCTAACGGAGTGATTAACATCAAATAAATTAAGGTGCCCCCTGGAAAACCGCAACACGAGCACGACTGTCAGAGAGCTTGCATGAAGTTAGCATACAAAATGGTGCCCCTCATGGTTCACTTCCTCAGGCAGGCCGTTCGGGCTCTGAGTGGAGCTATCAGGTGTGATTTGATCTCCAGGCTTCTCACGGGGACCAAGATATCAAGGAGTCAGGGGGTCTGACAGTGATGCATGATGTGATAGGATGCTGAGGCTGATTATGATGCAGGCGACAGAAATGAATCACCTCTTGAATGTGCTGACGCCGGTGCTGGGGGAGGAGGCGGGCTCGGGCTCAGCCATGTCAGTGTAGGAAAAACAGGAAGTCACCTCCAGCTCGACCTGTCTGTGCCTGAGCCCGGCTTGCTTAATGCAGGAAATAACTTCACAGCCCAGGCCCCTGCAGTTATGCAGAAAATGAAACACAACAGAAAATATCTTAGCACCTTTGGGGAAGACAGTTTATTGCCTTTGCTGTCTCACTTTTCAGCTCCTATTAGATATAAACTATGATAAAGGTACCAAGTACCTTTCCTGATCACCTACGTGACTGCATCAACTGATCAATAAAGTCATCATGAAGATGCCAATGCGACAAACACTAACTAGGACCAAAACTTGATAATACTACAAAACAGTTCATTGTTTCTCTACTCCTCTGACACAGATATTGCCATGGAGCTCTAGTTTTCTCCAAATGAATTAATGTCCTCAATTAGATTGAAAATTCCTTCAGGACGGGGGCCATCATAAGTTAAGATTGTTTGCAAATTTGCAACAGTTCCTAGCACATGATGCCCTGACTTATTTTGGTATGTCAAGAGCTAAAGGAAATAATATTGATGTATTAATTTCTCAAATAAGCCACAAGTTTTCTTAGATGCAAAAAAAAAAAAAAAAAAAGCATAGGTTGTTTAGCCAAGGAAATGCTGGAGATGAGAATAACAGACTTCATTAAATGGGAGGCTGGATGAGGCGATGGAAGGGGCTGGAAAACCCCTCAGAAGGATGGATGGTGTTTAAGAAGGTGAGATTAGCAAAGCCCAGGAGTAGATGAGAGGAAGAGGCCAATGAGGGGAAAGGGAAAACTCTTAAGAACATGAGTCCTTTCTCTAGTGTGACAGAAAATCAAAATAGAACTCCATGATAGGCGGAAAACAATCCTATTTTCATCATCTCATGGCTGATAGTGTTAGAGAAAAATCACCAGATTCCTTGACCAGACAGCCTTAGGTCATTCTTTGCAAGGCCTCGTAATCACAAATGGCCCCAAAGCAGCATAATAAATGGACTCATACATTTATAAATATAGGCTTCATTAGGAAGGCCTACAGTCATAGTACTGGAATTCTTTTTTTTTTTTAATCGGATCCAGGTTTCACTAGATCCTATTTAGTCTGTAAAATAAAATAACGATGAAAATTCAGAAGAGAACCATGTACGCACAATTATGTGAACAGAATCACTGAAAGACTGCATTTATATTGTTTCTGGAAAGCAATGAGAAACTTCATACAATTACATTATCTCAAATTATGACTTCCTGTTGTTTTCCAGAGTTGGTAAAAAATAAATGATGTGTCATATTTAATCTCCTTTGTCCTTAGAGTCACCATAATAAATATTAAGGTAGTGCATTTATTACAGTGCTTTTCACTTGAAAGACAATACCCATTAATTTTAAACCTTGTGTTGATGTTCCCTCCAACACAGTATTCGAATATTGCTGTTTCAGTTCTAAATTATTTTTAGACAGGCTGGATCAGGACTGGGGATGTAACACCACAATTACTTTCATCTCAAAACTTTTGTTTTTCTTTACTTCTGGAAAATTCTCAACTATCACTTCTCAAAAATTCTTCTCTGCTGTCTTCTCCATTTTTTCCTTCTGGGAACCCCATCAAATGCACGTTGGAACCCCTCAACCCTACTCCATGGTCCATATCTCATGGTCACTGTTTCATACTTCATATCATTTCATCTCTATGACTTTATATAGTTTTTCTGTCACTGTTCTGTTTGGAACCAGTAAAGTATGAATTCACTGTGCCATTCACCAAAGTTCTCAGCAAAATCATCATATCTGTTAAATGCATCATTGCAATTCAACATATGACTTCAAAGATATATCCAATAAATTTACATGTACTAATAAGTATGTGTACTTACTAAGTTTAAGTGTGAGTACTTACTAAGTTCACACTTTTACCACACTTTTTTTTTTTTCTTTTTCTAGAAAGGGATGTGTTTAAGTAACCCAAATATTTAAAAAAAAAAAAAAAAAAAGGCAAGGAAACAAAAACCCAAAACTTCAGTAAATCCTTCCATATACAAAATTCCAGCTTTCTGTAATACATAAATACTTTAAGCGGATAAACAAAAAGGGTAGCAATTCTGTTTAAACCAAAAACAAATGTGGATAAAAAGGTACCTAATCCTCCAGAGAATCAGGGCAGCCCCTAAGAATTATGTGCATTCCACACAATGCGAAATAAATATATCCTCTAAATTTTAGAGCCTTAAGGTGTGACTGCTTTAGTACGCTAAATAAAGCCTACGAAAGTGCAGCAACAAAATACGTAAATCAATAAGCCATTTCTCTCTATACCGCATACTTAAATAATCCATTTTGAAGTGGGAGTATATGACTGGTAATAAAAATAAAGACTTTTTCTTCAATCGCTGTTCTAATTAGTTCAGGTTCACCTTCTTTTAGGGCTCTGTGTAACATCACTAACACGTATGATAGTTACAGAAACAACACATCCCAAAGAATTGAATTTGTAAAAGCCTTGAGCTTGAAGTTTATTTTCCTAATGAATATGAAGTTCAGCTATTTTATTCAAAAGTACTAGCTACCTTTGCTGGTTGAAACAAATGAGCAAGTTGAGAGAGAAAGGTTTTATAAATTCTGCCACTAGAATAAATTGCGTCGTTTTCTCTCCTCCCCCTTTAGAATATAAACTCTATTCAATCTTGTAGAACCCAGTCTGGATTGCACTGCACTATATTCCCAGATCCCATATTCAACAAACACTTCTTTAATGAGCATCTGTGTCTTAGCAAATACTTTTCTCGATTTATCAGGCAGACGTGAATTAATCAACTAGGAACCCAAAATGTTTGGAAATCAAAAATTCAACAGTAAGACCTTGACATGTTTCAAATTCAATTTCCTCATCATTGAGTCAGTTTTAACAATCTTTTCCATGAAATGAAGGAACTAGTTAGTGATCATAGACAATATGAAAAAAAGGTTAACGTGATATGCCAACATCCCATTGTGTGCCAAAAGTAGATCTTCTCTACATGAATATATGCCTCCTTGGTCCTTACCTACATTTGGTTTTCTCTTTCAAGCTTCTGCTTGGTTCTCAAACTTCACCTGTATAATTTCTTGGTCTCTGCTAATCAGATTCCAACAGACAGGAGTACTGAGAAAACAAGGGACTCTAGGTTGTACTTCAGGTCCCTTGACCTTTGCTTTCCAATTTGTGAACATCTGGTTCATCCCTATTGTAGCAAATCTCAAATGGTTATGAGGAGGCTTGCCTTATTTTTACCTCTAGTATGACAGTCAACTTAGAATTTGTCTATTTATTTTCTATCTTGTATAAGAGAATAAGAACAAAAAGACAGAGCTACTCTGTTTGTTACGTAAACTTTCCTGCAGCAGGCTAAGCAGGTGAGAAGTCCTGGAGAGGTTTTCAGGCCTGTTTTCCCTCTCTCCTCACCAAAAGTCTCTCGTCAGGAAAGTCTCCATTCTGCCTTCCAAGGCAGAGATGCACCTGGACAAATCCATTCCATGAAGGGTTCCTGATTGTTCTTTTAGACTGCACTTGCTAAAGCTCATCCTAAATTTGTCACTTAGCAATCTGTGCTTTGTGACTTCATCTTCCTTCCTGAGACTGGGGAGAGTGAGGCCATTTCTCTGCCATTAAAAAAATCATTTTAAATAAGAATGATAAATGCATTCAGGATCCATAATGACAGGCGCTATGTGAAAACATGACCAAATGAAACTGAGTCATCTGGAACGCTGGTTCTCAACCCAGGGTGATTTTGCCCCTGGGGGCATTTGCAATGCCTGAAGACATTATTGATTGTCACAGTTGCATGTGGGGTCGTGCTACTGGCATCAAGTAGATGGAATCTAGAGATGCTACTGAACCCCTAAAGCAGAGGGCTGAACGGAGAAACAAGGAACTATCCAGCCCCAGATTTCAATAAGGAAGTCTGAGCAGCCATTTCCAGGAGCATGCCTTTAGTTCTCTAGTAAGACAGTGTGTTAATCATATTTTTTTAAATTTTCTATATTTATAATGCTTTGACATCTCTTTTTCTCTTGTTTCTGAAAGGTTTTATCTGAATTTCAGGTCATTAACATAAGGGTAATAATATTAGTTTCAGGTGGTGTACAACATAGAGATTCGTCATTTATCTTAAGGCCTTGCTGATTCTGGAGAGACTGCCCTTCCCCAGGCCACAAATTCCTAAATGTAGCAAGCAATTTGCCTGTGAACATGCAATTTATATGCTGACCAACCAATCCAGGACCCACACTCCCAACCATCTCCTTTCTCAAACACTCACAAATCAAGCCAATACTCCCCTTGCCTGACATCATCCCAGGGCCAGGTACCAGACAGCTAGAGATAGACACCCCCTACCCCAGAACCACTGAAATTATCCAATCTATTTAATCCTCAACTCGTTCAGTATATCTACCGTGCGTCACCCATTTCTTCCCACAAAAAAACCCAATATAGGCTTCTGACCATGCTTTGCCATCATCCTTTGGCCTCCTGAGTGATGCTTGCACTGTGGGCCTACATGCTAGGCCGCCTGTTTCTAGGGGTCCATGAATATCAACCCCTTCCTTCGTGACAATCATTTCTGTGCCTGTGTGTCTTCCCATTCCTGATTAAGACAAATCCTGGGTGCATTTAAAACCATTAGTAACTTTGGAGATTAAAATGAAAGGAAATGTAACAGACACTTGAAATCCTCCAAGTAGCTCTATGAGGTCACGTGATTTCTGAAAAGGGCTCTAACGAAAGTCTTACAAAGTATGACTTGAGGTAAGTCACTTTGTCCCTTAAAACCTCAACTTTCTCATCTCTGAAATGGGGCCTCACAAGTACCCACTTCATAGGGGTTTTTGGGTAAAAAAGTCCAATAAAGCATAGGCAGAGCACAGTGTATCATGATCTCCCAGGAAAGGTTAGCTCTTACCACAGTTAACAGAATGGTGGGCTGCCAAAATTAGTTAGGGAAAGCTTTCAAAGAGAGATGATTTTTTTTTACCTGCATCTTACAAAATGAATAGAGATTCAAGGTGCAAATGGGGTGGGAAAAAATTCACTTTAGGAAGGAGAGCGTGCTCAAAGCATCACGTGGTGAGGGTACGCAGACCAAAGCACAGGGCTTTTTCTTTTCCTTATCCTTCTGTTTTTTTCTCAGTTAAAACACTGTGCCATTCACCAAAGTTCTCAGCAAAATTACTGTATCTGTCAAATGCATCATTACAATTCAACATATAACTTCGAAGATATATCCAATACCACGATACGTTGCTTATTATTTTGTTCAGATATTCCAGTTGCTATATATCATTTATACACATCATTTGTATTTAATTTATATATTCATATAATTTATATAATATCTATACTTAATATTTTATTTCTCCTTTCTTGTTGATACAACACACCTGAAATATCCCCAGATAAATAAGTTTCTTTAGGTTTCCCTGGTCTCTGAAAGCAGTGTTTTTTCTGAATTTCATTTGTTCTCATCTTTCTCCCCAAGAAGGAAGAAAAAGGACTAACAGGACTTATGTTAGTTAGCTTGTTCCCTTCAGTGCTTCATGCCCCAGCCTCGTGGCTGTCCTGAGTCTACAGGGTTTGGTTGTTAGAATGAGCATTGTTCAGGCAGGGTCTGTAATGGTTCCCTGGAGCTATTGTGGAAGAGCCCGTGTAATAAATACATAATTATGAACTTGTTAAGAGAGACATTATTTACTCATTTGTCCAACATGGCTCCGTTCAGTCTACCTCATAAGTAAATCTATATTTAGTCAGTGTCATATTGATCTGCAACCAGAGTATGCTTTAATGCTCCTACAGAAACACACCATTAAAAAAAATAATAACTTGATGAGAAAAATCCACTGCAAGTCTTGTCTCACTTTAAAATGGAAAGAAAAATAGTGTTCTGCTCCCCATCGTTATGACTTTATTTAAAACGATACCAAAAAAGTGAACACCAAGATCCAGTTCTGAGAATATTGTTACAGAGAATCTCAGAGTCTTTACATATAACATAAATTTTATGAAATTCAGTGTTAGGAAAACTAATGACAGGAGAACACATGATTGTTGGGGCTGGATGATCTGTAAATGGGTGTGCATTGCAGTATGCTGTTTTTCTATACATTTAGGATGGTTTTTTAAAATTATTTTTAAAGATTTTATTTATTTATCTGAGGTAAAGAAAGAGAACATAAGGGGGTGCAGTGGAAAGGGGATGTGTTGCAGAGGGAGAGGGAGAAGTAGACTTCCTGCAGAGCAGGAAGCCCAGTGTGGGGTTTAATCCCAGGACCTCGAGATCATGACCTGAGCTGAAGGCAGGTGCTTCACTGACTGAGCCACACAGGCGCCCCTAGGATGTCTTATAATAAAAGGATTACCCTATATAATACCTCCTCGACACAACCTATAATTTAAGTAAATATTACCTAAAATTAGATAATTTAAGATAAAGCATATGTCCTATCTGCATGAAACTGCAACAGGATAAGCGGTAGAAGTCACAGTGAACTAGAATCTGTTCAAAACAGAGTCAAACACTCCAACGGTAGGATATTTTTAATGATCAGGAGTAACACAAAGCTAAGTTTTCATCTTTACTTAAATTTATACATTTGCCTGTGAAATCATGCAGAAGAATTACTCTAGTACTTCGAGAAAATGAAAACATGATGAATAAACTTTTATTTATTTGCTATTTAAAGTCTAAATACCTTAACATAAGTAGAAAAGCTCCAGCTACAAATGGGCAGGGCATAAAACAAATCCTGGATTACAGCTTTCAGATGCCTTATAGCTTAATACTGTTTTATTCATTGAGTCAGAAATTTCTCAGTGAATAAGTGAGTTTACAGGTGTGAATCAGAAACGGGTGCAGTTTTTTGTTGTTGTTGTCGTTCTACAAAGGAACCACTTTTGGTTTGGGTGTGAGAGTTGTACTGAAGCAGACAAGACCACTGGTGATATAAGGTGTGCCTAAAAATGACACCGATGATCACCTTTCCTTTCTATACTGTGCACGTATTAAAATCTGCCCTTTGTCTCACGGCTTTAGTTGTTTTTTGGCTGGTTGGTTGGTTGGTTGGTTTTTCTTTTGCACAGCTGGAAAAATTAGTGACCTTGCTGCCTCTGTGCCTGAAATGATACTTTAGTTGCCTCAAGTAACAAATGAATCTTTTGTAAGGCTTTATTTATATAGCAAGATAGAAATTCTGGATACTTTTTAGATACAATAACCAAGATTCAGCAAATAAAGATTATGTATGGAGAACTTTCCAACTTTCAGTCTAGCAAAAATACTCTGCCAACATAAGAACTTAAAGAAAAATGCAGTCACCTTTTACCTCATTGCCACGAGAGCAAGAGTCATTTCTGACAATTATATGTAATCAATAATGAAGTTTATTTATTTATTTGACACGGGAGGAGGAGAACAGGAGTCATTGCGGGGGAATAAGTTAGAGAAGTGTCAGTGTGCCAATAATAGCACCTATTTTGGCCTGACCCTGGGCATCAGTAATCCTTCAAAGCAATTGACATTATCACCAATTTACGGACAGGGGAAGTAAACACACGTAAGTTTAAATGACTTGTCCAAAGTTAAAGAGTTAGTAACTTGCGGAGCCAGTATTCTTCTTAAGGCTTTGGCCTAAAGACCACAAGCTCAGCATCCGTCATTTTCATGGCCCTATTATATACAAACAGAGTTCCTGAAAAAGCCAATGCAATTTCCAGGGAGCAATTTACAGTGGGGAGAAGAGCCCAGCACAATATGACGCACAATTCTGTGCAACATTGGATGGGTGAGAGATTTATTAATATAGTTTTTATGCTATATACTTAGCAGATGTGCACATACTCTTGAGTTAAAAGGGCTAATTAACCAGGCTTTGAAGTGACCGTTAAGTTCTGCCCTAACCACATCTCTCATTGCCTACAAAATCAATGAGGACCTTATTAGCACCTTTTTATATCCGATTCTGTAGCCTGGGAAAATGGGTTCTGCCTGACGACTAGCCATGGTGAGAAACCTGTTTTCCTATTTAAAGAAAAATTGGCGTTCAATATCAGAGGCCTGTTTGTCCCACCCTGAGATGGATCAGCAATCAACTTTTTTTTTTTTAAACATCTCAATCCTTATTTCAAGCAAGTCGTGATTTATTTTCTTTCCTCAATATGTATGAGGAGCTTGGCCTGTTTGGAAGCTGTCTCTGACAGCTAAAGCAATCAATCCCAAGTCAGCAGTCCTGAAGCCTCTCTTGGTTGAACTGCTTGCTGATAGGCGAACCTGGGAAAGTCACTTCATGTCTTTGAGGCTCATTTGTTCCCGGGATAAGAGCTGAATGCCTGCCACAGACTAAGATTATCGCTGTTGTTAATTATGCGAAGTGGTTGCATTTCCCATTTGTTTTAGGCACTAGCTGAAGGATGCAGAATTACTGAGTTCATGCAGCACGAGGAATTATAAGGTGTTTAAAATTGTTGAAAAGCATAAAAAAATCATCTTGTTCTCTTGGTACTTCACTACTTAAAAGGCATATGCCACTTATCACCCATAGTATCTTCTCTTGTGCGAGGATATCTTTCATATCCCTCAAGGTAAACTTTTTAGAAGCCCTTTAAAATAATCATAAGAAGCAAATGTATTTTAAGGAAACATGTACTACGTGCTTGAAATACTCATCATCTCAGTGAATCCTTACACACACCGTACTGCAGAAGCACTCTCACTTCCCACTGGAAACACATGGAAACCAAAGCACAGACATGGGAACTATTTTTTTTTTAAGATTTTACTTATGTATTTGACAGAGAGAAAGAGAGGTCACAAGTAGGCAGAGCAGAAGGCAGAGAGGGGGGTGGGGAAGCAGGCTCCTCGCTGAACCAAGAGCCTGATGTGGGGCTCGATCCCAAGACCCTGAGATCATGACCTGAGCTGAAGGCAGAGGCTTACCCCTACTGAGCTACCCAGGTGCCCCCAGACACGGGAACTATTAAGACAGTATCAGTACTAAGTGCTGGAACCAGAGTGCAAGCCTGTGCTCTTAACTTGTCTTTCTCCCTCAAACTTAGAAGAAGTTTTTCTATACCTAGAAAGGTACAGAGTAGCTAAGGTCATTACAAGTAACTATTATCATCATCATTATTAATATCATCTGTGACCATTCCAAATTGGGCAATATGAGCAATAGCCTATAAACATTCAAGGAACACTAAAATTTCCATGCAAGTGTGTATCAGTTAGTTTTCACTGCATAACAAAATACCGCATAACAAAATACCACATAACAAAATACTGCATAATAAACTAAGTGGCTTACTAGAAAACTAATCATTTATTTGTTCAAGATTTTTAAAGCCTGCTATTCGGACTAGGGACATTTGGGTGGTTCTTTTGGTCTCTGCTGGGCTCATTCATGCTTCTTCAGTGAGCTTTTGGGTTAGCTGAGGGTAAATGATCCAGACCTCTGCTGGGGTGATGTGCCTCGGTTCCTTGTGCTCTGTCATCTTCCAGCAGCCTGGCCCAGCCATGTTCATTTGGTGGTGACAAGGTTAGACTAAGCAGCACCAGTAAGCCTACATTTGGAACTAGATGACATCACCTCCATACATTCTATTGGCTAGAGCAAGGCACAGGACATTCAACGTGAAGGAGTTAAAAAATACCCTTTTCCTCTGGGTGGGAGAAACTGTAAATCACTTTGCAAGCAATGCAACACAGAGAGGGAAGAATTGTGGCCATTTGCAGCAGAATAAATATACACAATCAACTTTACCTGTTACACATCTTAAAGGAATAATATGGAAATATACATTTTTCTGAAAATCTCTTTTGTTCTATTTACAATGAGGTTAGGGTGGTATGTTAAGTATTCTTTTATTGCCCAAGTATCTGTGATCAGGAAAGCTGAAGATATTGTCAGTCTCTCAAGATTTGAGTTTTGGACTGAAGTTATCAAAGTGTGATTACAGTAATCCTGAAAAAATAGTAATTTTGTATTTGATTTACATTTCTCTATAAGGTTAACTCAGGCATTATCATTGTCAAATCAAACTTAATAGAATTTCAGTTGTTCTATGCTAAATAACTTATGTATATTTGAAGAATTCCCCTGCACACTTGTACTGACTCTCTCACCAAGGGATGTTCATTCTTTTGTGAGTTTGTTCTAATTGTGCCATTCACCATATTAACATTAATTAGCAAACTCATCTTTCAACTTCACTCCCTTGGGACAGATTCAGTCAGGGTTGGGTAGGTAGGGAATTTAATTAATCTATCAGCAAATTGAATTTTTTATTAGGCATTTTGGTTTTGTTTTTTTTTTTTTCTTTCTTTTTTGGGGGGTATTGTATATTACAAAACTAATTTTGAGGTGGAGTTACCTAAAGATTTGTTTATTAGGAAGACAAAGAGTCCAGGTGCTTCTCCCCAAAGCACTGCACATAATAAAATATACCATCAATGTTCCTTCTGGGTAATTTTCAAGTAGATTTTTTTTTTTTTTACTATTTACTTAGATTGGAGATTCTTTTCTAGATTGAACTGATGGAAGGACTATTGTACAGTAAATGTACCATAGTTGAATATATAAACAACTGTTATTTATGGCTTAAGAACAAAGGGTATCCATGTGTGAGAATTTAATTCAATAGGGCTAATCTCAAATGCAATTAACGTTCGCAATCTTTATGTGCCCCTATGGTAGTCTGTTTGCCCAAGGAATTTATTGAAATAGGTACCTTTGATTAAACTGTTTTCAGCACTTGGGCAAAGATACTATTTAATGTGTACATTACCCTTAAAGAAAAAGAAAGAAAAGAATCTGGACACCTATTTTTTTCATTTCATCTTTTGTCTTAAGAATGTGTAAAATTTGGGGGCACCTGGTTAATTCCGCTGGTTAAGCATCTGCCTTCGGCTCAGGTCATGATCCCAGGGGCCCTGGAATCAAGCCCCACCTGGGGCTCCCTACTGTGAAGGAGAGCCTGCTTCTCCTACTCCCTCTGTCCTTCCCCCTGCTCACCCCCCCCACTCTCACTCCTAAATAAATAAATAAATCCTTTAGAAAAAGAAAGAGTATGTAAAATTGCAAATAGTAAAGAACATACATCAAATGTTCCTTCATTTCCCACTCCTACACACACACACACACACACACACACAACAAACTCTGTTCCCCTAATGTTTCCTTCAAGAATGAGTTTACAGAGCATGA
Source organism: Taxidea taxus jeffersonii (assembly GCA_003697995.1). Taxonomy (NCBI): domain Eukaryota; kingdom Metazoa; phylum Chordata; class Mammalia; order Carnivora; family Mustelidae; genus Taxidea; species Taxidea taxus. The sequence continues at coordinate 15,336 of ML108911.1, read as the reverse complement.
ACTATTATGCAAAGCAAGGGCAGCAAATTTGAGTGGTGTTTTTAGATGATGAAATTCACATGTACTCCCAGCTCCTAACTGGGTCCTTTTTTTTTTTTCTTGTGAATATGAAGGGCTTAGAATTTTCTCAACATTACCAATGGGTTCTACAATCATCTGCTTCTGTGAATTCTGGAATATGATTCTTGTTGTGGGCTTTGTCTGTCTAGGTTTCCCAATTCACATAACCGTAGGCAGGTTGACTTGGCCTCAAAGAATCATTTTCTTATGTGTGTTTTTTCTGTATGCTTTGTAAATGTGTGATACACAAATGGGACCGATGGAAATGAAATGGGAAAACAGCATTGCCTCGATGTTCAGTGACCCTATAACTTGCATAATAACGTAGGCTTACATGACACATTACAAACCAGATATCTTGTGCTCACACCTTTATATGGGTGGGTCAAACCTTCAGTGAGAACTACCAGGACCTCAAATTCTACATTTGATTCTCCTGAAGACAGAATCTAGTCTCAAGAATTTTAGTTTCTTTTCTAATGGAAAATGATCCTACTAAGCAAATACTCACCTGTTTTATTGTATATTTCCGTGCACAAGTTTTATTTTCATGTAGCTTTTAAACCTAGACAGAAGAACCAGGGAAATGTCACAAGCAAAGAGAATAGATTTAACTTCACGAATAATAAGCTTTCAAATAACCATCAATATTTCCATATAAGCCAAAAGGTATTATCACACTGTTGTGATATTTTGTATTTCAGGTATGCTTTTTGAGTGAACCTTTTTTTCATTTCTTTTTTGTTTAATTTATGTATTTATTTGGTGAGGAATGAGTGAGAAAGAGAGAGAGAGAGTCTCCTCAAGCAGACACCCCACTGAGCACAGGAGCCCCATATAGGTCTCAACTCAAGGCTCAATGTGGGGCTCAACCCTGGGACCCCAAGATCATGACCTGAGCCGAAATCAAGAGCTACCCAGGAGCCCCTTAAATGAACTTTGAATATCAGTTCCTATTCTTTGTCAGAAAAGACAGATAGATGGGAATATGTAAAAAGAATAGAAGAGCTGATCTCTTCCAAACACATATTAATCATTTTTAAATGGTTGTTTTTCCAACCTGCACTTCATTCCTCATTGTGCCCATCCCTCTCTAAGCAACCTAGGGAATCTTTTGGTTTTTGTTCACCTCTTCTGAAGTGTAGACTTTCCTTAAGCTATCGTGCGAGAATATGTAATTACCTTCATTGTGGCTAAGCTATGATGTTATTATCCCCATCTACACAGGAAGAAACCAAGGAACCACGTGACTTGCTTGAATCTAAGTCATGAACTTTAGATCTCGGTGATATTTTTGGTTTGTTGGATTGTTGTTTTGTTTCTTTTTTTTTCTTATTAGATCATGAAATACATACAAGAGAGTACTTTGGGTACGAGAAAACAGTCTATAAATATAAGCAGTGACTATTATGCATTTGTGAAAAGTTGATAGCATTCTTACCAATCTTCCAACACTTGCCCTAACTTTAAGGAAATCAGAGTGATCAGAGCACAGCATTCCAAGACTAAAGATGACCCTGAGAAGGCTTCCAAGAGGTGTTCAGGCCTCTCTGCTCTCAGGAGGCAGAACTGTCAGGCCTTTGAGAGCAGACTTACTCACCTTGACGCTCTCTGTTCCCTAGGCCGGTCTCTAGAGCCGGCTTACTCACACACATCTGCCAGGACTGTGAAACCCACTTTAAAGAGCCTTAGTTTATAGCTGAAGGTAGGAAATGGCTTTTCTCCACTCTAGCCCAAATATGGCATAAACTTCAAAGAAGAAAAAAGCAAACATATTTAAGGTCTTCCCTTTTATTACAAGTGAGGCTCACTTCACAACAAGCTGAGAATGTCACTTCTCTGGTAAGGGTCACTCTGGGAATGTCACTTCTCTGGTGACACGGTCTTATGTGGAAGCCAACGAGCCTGGGTTTGGACTCCAAAGTCCTGGGTCTCAGAGTTGCTTGGTCAAACTTCTTATGGACTTGTGACCTTCAGTTTTCTCATCTACAAAATGGGGATATTAATGTGTGATTGGCAATGCCCCTGTGCACATTATAGATAATGAGCATTAACATCACCCCTCAGAGTAAGGGGCTCTCAATATCACCTTTTGTGAATTCCTAACTTCAGCTTGAGTTTTACAAATTAAATGCAGCATTTGGCATCCTTTCAGGATAACTAACAGCAATACTGTCTGGGATTTCAGTGTTAGTAAATATAGATTGCAAATCAGGCAAAATTATATCTTCTCAGCTTAATCTACACCAACAGTGTGTAAACATGCAGATATTTTTATTTTCAGAAGTGTCCAAAACTTACACCTGTTTCAGAACTTTAAATCAGTGACTTTAGGCATGTTTGTACAGAAATAAAAATGTCAGATATACCTTCCTTTGTGAATATAGTCTCTTTATACCCATTTCAAAATAGTAGGGTATGGAAAGAGGAAGCAAAAAGACAATAAAGAATGAGAATCCAGACGCTCATTGAACCTATTGTGAATCCAGAGACGTATCTGTCTTCAACCTATGAAAACCTGTTATCGTCCCCTCCAACAAAAGCATGTCTATATCCCACTTAATAGAAAGAGAGGCAGAAACATAACAGAAAGTGCAGGGGTTATGCACACAAGCTTTGGCATCACACAGACAAAGGTTCTAATCCTAGTAGAACCGTTAACTCACTGTGTAACCCAGGGCAATCTGCACCATCTCCCAGGGCCTCCATGTTCTCATCTGTACCATGATGAACCACGGAGAATAAAACCTCCATGGAGGTTCTGTAAAGAGTACAGGACATACTAGTTGACACTGGGCACAGTAGGGCTTCGCAGGTCGGGTGGTTATCAATGGTTGCCATTTCAAGATGGGCTGTTATTTCTTTCCCACTCCAGAACGGAAGCACCAACATTTCACAGTGGCTCTCTTAAGACTTTTGACCCAGGTTTGGATTCTATCAGAGAACGTGGAGTACACATGAAATTCCCTTACTTCTGGCTGCTGAGAATCCTGAAACCTTCCTTTCCTAAGTAGGACTCCAGGGAACTGAAATTGCCCGATACGATCAAGCCGTCCTTCACATGATCAGTGCTCCTCTTCTCCCGTAAAAATGGAAGAAGCGAGGCATTTCAAGCTAGAGAGCATGGCTGTGAGGTCATTACAAACGTGGGTAGGTGGTTCTGCTCCTGAACTTCATGTAAATCAAAACCAAACTATCCCTCCATTCACAGGGCACCCACCGTCCACCTTGGAGCAATGATAGAGGAGCAGCTGCTTGAGGCTGAGTCTTTCATGAGATGGAAGCCATAAAGATGACAGAATCTGTTTGGGGCTCTTGGGACCACATTTTCATTGACACAGATGTTCAGAATCCCAGTGCACCCTGTTATTCCCCAGCTGTGGCCCGCACCTCTAACCC
>ML108910.1:27227-58620 GCA_003697995.1 Taxidea taxus jeffersonii | reverse complement strand
CTCTCTGCTCAGCAGGGAGCTTGCTTCCCTTCCTCTCTCTCTCTGCCCGCCTCTCTGCCTGCTTGTGATCTCTGTCAAATAAATAAATAAAATCTAAAAAAAAAAAAAAAAAAGGGAGAGAGAGAGAGATAGGGGCAAGTGTGAAATACTAACAAATAAAATGGCCATAATGCCCAACACTCAGTTGGGGCTTAATATTTATACCTCCATGATCAAACCAGTGAAGCAAGGTCTAATAGACATTACATAAACTTTTTTCTTAAAAGTTTACAAGATTGCTTTTTTCTTATAACTTATTTAAAGCCATAGTATTTTCTCGAGGGACAGGGGTGTAAGAAGCCAAGTCTGCCCCATAAATTTCTGTGTCCTAATAAAATCTCGTTTGGGGAAAGTATGCGCAATACATAATAGCTTGTTATGGGGCCAGGCCGGTAAGAGCAGCAGCCAACGCCCACTGAAGAACGCATTTGAAAGGTAACCTACATTTTAAAAGAATGTTTAATAGAGTTCTGCCATCTTCTGCCATGAAGAAAAATAAAAGTCAGTCCTTACTAAAAAAAAAAAAAAAAAAAAAAAAAAAAGTCAGTCCTTACTCTCAGCATATTTCCCAACCAGTTTCTTCGGAAGGGCTGGACATCAGTTTCCCTTTGAAATTTGGGAAAGGGGCAGGGGACAAAGGGTGTGTTGAACTCAGTGGAAAGAACAGTTTAACTGAGTTAACAACAGCTCTATAAAATCAGCTGATGGAACTAACTCAAATATATTTAATGAGAGTAGCTTGTCAATGATGATCTGCGATACTTTCAAGAACCTAGGAAAAGGCAGATTCAGCAGATCACATATGAGGCATTTTCAACTTCACGCCAAAGCCTCTGAGATACTCAGCCTCCTTCTCCTCACAATGGCTCACGATTTTTGAACCCAGAGAATTTGCCAGCTCTAAGGCAATAAACACATTGTGAAATTAATTGATGTCATTAATAATAATGCTATACAAATTAAAAACAAAGTCTTAGTCCATGAAGAGATAACAAAACGTAGTGTCTTACCATGATGTTGTTTCTTTTTTGCTTTCTATGGAACCACCAACAGGATGTGGGAAGGGAAATGTCTTTGTACGGGCATTCCCAATGTCAATCTTCTTCCTTCTCAGGGGAGCTTGGCCTAGTCCTCCTCCTCCCAGTCTACCCCAGATAATCCTCACCAGCTCACCTTCGGGCACTGCTGCTCGCTCCCAGAGCCAGAGCCAAATGACAGATGCTGACTGTTTACGCAAAAAGCATATTTAATAAGGGTGTGTTTGATTCAAGAGTTGAAAGGGTTAAAGAGGTGCGCCCTTTTTTGGGTGTAGCACTGAACCCACACTGCTGAAAAGACAACAGAAGTAGTAGGTAGTTTGGGGAAAGTAACCTCGAGTGCATTAAGCTATACAGAAAACCTGACTGCAAGAGATAGGAAGCGGAGAAACCAAGAAATATATACCTTAGTTTTGGTTTTCTTTCTCTGGTGAACAAGGTCCATTTTCTCTAATGCTGGGTTTTCATTATGTCTTATGTTAATTCCAGATTGTATTTATTTATGTTTTTTAAAAAGATATAAATTATATCCCAAAGGCCATATCCCATGTAACATTACCAAAAAAATGTAAGCATGCAAGATAATAGAAAGGGCCAAAATTATGTCCATTTTCTTAAAACCCAAATAATGACACCTATATTCATCAGTACATATAATTCAATACTTATAAGTTATTATACATTTGCTCCAACGGTTGCTAATTTATATGAGTCTTATCAGAAGTTTTCAGTATTTGGTAACGAGTTCCATCCTTCAATGGAATAGTAGTCGTGCTACTATTGGACCTCTTCAGTCTTTATTATTAGGTGTTATAAATCAGAAAGAAGGATGCTCTCCTATGTTTTTCAACATGACCATTGGTATTGTAAACATTTATTAGGCACCTACTGGCTTAGGCCAATGGGCAAGCATGTGCTGCTGATGGTGTGTACGTGTGTGAGGTGCTAGTCTTTTTAATATTTTAAATCTTATTTTAAACTATGATTAAAAGCACATAACGTAAAAATTACCTTCCTAATCACTTTTAAGTGTACAGCTCAGTAGTGTTAAGTATATTCACATTGTTGTGCCACAGATCTCTAGAACGTTTTCATCTCGCAAAATTGAAACTCTATACCTGTTGGACAGCTCCCCAGTTCCTCTCCCCCTCCCCCTGGAAATTGGTATTCTCCCTTCTGTCTCTTTGAGTTAGATTACTCTAGCTACCTCCTATCAGTGGAAACTTGGAGTATTTATCTTAATGTGACTGGCTTATCTCAGTTGGCTCGTAATGTCCTCAGGTTTTGCCGATGTTGTAGATTATGACCTAATTTCCTTCTTTTTAAAGGTGAATACTAGTCCATTATATGTATGTACAACATTTTCTTTATCCATTTCTCTACCTATTAATGAATATGAGGATTCTTTCCACCTCCTGGCTATCATGAATACTGCAGCAATAAACATCAATGTGCTGATCTCGCTTCAAGACCCTGCCTTCAATTCTCTTGGATATACATGCCCAGAAGCGGGATTTCTGGATCTTTTTTTTTATTTTATTTTTTTAAAATTTATTTATTTGACAGAGAGAGATCACTAGTAGGCAGAGAGGCAAGCAGAGAGAGAGGAAGGGAAGCAGGCTCCCTGCTGAGCAGAGAGCCCGATGCGGGGGCTGGATCCCAGGACCCTGGGATCATGACCCGAGCCGAAGGCAGAGGCTTTAACCCACTGAGCCACCCAGGTGCCCCATGGATCTTATTTTTAATTTCATGTATTTTTTTTTGTTTAAAATTTTTAATTTTTTAAGGAGCCTCCATTTTCCACAGCAGCTATACCACTTTACATTCCCACCAATGTGTACAAGTCCACATCTTCACTAACACTTGTTATTTTTTGGGTTTTTCGATAGGGGCCATCCTAGTGTGGGTGAGGTGGTATCTCTCTATGGTCTTGACTGGCATTTCTCTAATGACAAGTGCTATCGAGCATCTTTTTATATGCTTATTGGCCATTTGTATCTCTTCTCTGGAGTCCTTTGCCCATTTTTAAAATCAGATGATTTTTTTTTCCTTTTGAGTAAGAGTGCTACTTGTAAGAAAATTTGTAAGAAGTGGATAGCTTCACCTATTTAAAAAAATATATTACAAATGTTTCTAGGCTTGGCAAGAATAATTCTCTTTCTCTTAGTCTAAATTCAGCTATAATTTCCTGTATAATTGTTAATGTAGAAAGATAAATTTTGAATAGATTGAGAATTAGATTTTTCCAAGAATTAAAAATAATTTAATCTAAATTATCACTTACAAATATAAAAATGTTTGGGACACTTGGCTGGCTCAGTCAGAAGAGTATGCAACCTTTGATCTTGGGGTTGTAAGTTCCAGACCCATGTTGGCTATAGATATTACTTAAACTGAATAAAAACTTAAAAATATGTCTAAGTTAAAATTATATATATATGCATATATATGTGACTTAAAATTAAAACTTAAAATATATATAGGACCATGAGTATGATGTTGTTTAAATACAGTTATGGTTACCAAATGACCATTGAGTCTTTTCATAAATAGACATTTATATGTTTATAAATCATAAATCATTTGGTAACCATACTGTATTTAAACAATGTCACACTCATGGCTATGTGAGAGCTCTTATAATTCATTTATTCATTCAACAAGCATTTATTGACTACCAGCTCTTTGTCAGTTTCTGCAGATTCAGGAATTAAAAGACATAGTCTCTGCCATCACAGAACTCACAGTTTGGGGATGAGGGAAGGAAGGAAGACAATGCAAGACAATATTGTTTAATGGTACATATAGGATGCAGTGGGCCCATGATAATAGCTGCCATTATGAATGGCCTGTGTAGAAGTAGTGTTTCACTGAGTAATACTTAAAAGTCATGTATTCCAGCACTGGGCATTTTCCTTCTTCCTTCCTGTTTTTGTTTTGTTTTATTTTGTTTTGTTTTTTAGAGAGAGCAAGCACACACATGTGTGAATGGGGGTGGGTAGAAGTAGAGGGAGAAAGAAAATCTTTTTTTTTTTTTAAGATTTTATTTATTTATTTGAGAGAGAACATGAGAGGGGGAAGGTCAGAGGGAGAAGCAGAAAACTCCCTGCTGAGCAGGGGGCCCGATGCAGGACTCGCTCTTGGGACTCCAGGATCATGACCTGAGCCAAAGGCAGTCCTTAACCAACTGAGCCACCCAGGCACCCAAGAGAGAGAGAGAGAGAAAATCTTAATCAGACTCCATGCCCCATGTGGAGCCTGATGCGTGGCTCTGTCTCACAACCTTGAGATCATGACGAGCTGAAACCAAGAGTCCAACGCTTAACCAACTGGGCCGCCCACGTGCACCAATCCTTTCTGTCTTTCTAAAGAAGAATTATGGCTGGTAGCAGATAAAAACCTTATAATTTAATATTAATCAACTCTATGGCAATCTTTTATATTAAAAACATTTTTCTGGTACTATGGCTATACATATACTTGACAACATAAGCTGAAAATAAGAATTATTCTACTTGATTCAACTTGGACAGAAAAACTATGAAAAAATATCTTCAATATAGTACCGACCAAGTACTCAACTATGCAAAGGATAGGGAATATAAGGCTTATTTTGACGTCTAGAAGCTTATAGACTTATCTATAAAACAACCACCAATGTGAAGGCAGGCATATAATTAAATGTTATAATGCATACAAGAGACATTTGTAATGCTTTAAGAGTTCAAAGAGGAGGAGATCAGTGAGATGTACCAGAAAAGTGCAGGAAGGACATAGTTTAAGGAGGCAAGGATCGACAAATGGCATTCCAGGCAAGGGGAACAGCCTGAAGAAAGGCAGGGAGGTGATGATGGGCAGAGGGGGCTTGCCACAACTGACTGTCAGTGGAATAAGTAAGTGGAAAGTTGAGTAAGTCATATTAATCTAGTTTGAGGAGGGCCTTGAAAGACAAGTCAGGATGTGATGTTGTGGGAAATAGGAGATCTTCATGGGTTTCTGAGCAGGGAACTGACATGATCCAAAGCAGCTTTTGGTGGGCCCAACCCCATCCAGACCCGGAGTCAGCAGTGCTATGTGCTACAGGGCTGAAGTCACCACCAACTGTGGAAAGAGAGAAGAGAAAAGAAAGTGCTGAGGGAAGGTAGTCCCTGAAAGTGAGAGATGAGGCCAAAGAGCTCCACGATGCCATCTCAAGGCCTTGGAAAACACTGGAGAGCTCCATCAGAGGGTGAGGACTGAAGGTCAACCAATAGTTCCAAGTAGAAATGTCCACCAACCCGGTTGTAGTAGACCAAGAACCCATTTTCACTCTCAAAGCATTTATGCCTGCACCCTAAATCCATCCCATGCTCGATCACGATTGGTAGGAAAAATTTAAGTGACAGTTTACAACTGGCATCATGGGCTCTATTATGGGGCCATAATTTATTTGTCTGTAAAACAGACAAAAGACACATTTATCTGTCGCCAGCCACCATCAGCATTTTACAGTTTTTGATCAGGAGTCAGTGCCCCGCATGCAGCCTCTCCACAGTGGCTCACGGGGAGCCACCTTTGTAGTGAGGAGTTTGTTAACAAGCCTAAGTAATAACTACTCTGCTGTGACCTGTGGGTATTTCATCATTTTGTTTGAAAAAAGGTTATGCTTTGTGATTATCATAATGAATGAAATAAAAATAGCAAGCCTGTAGTTTTGTTTTTAAGCAAACCAATGAAATCCTCTTGCAAGAGGAGATGTCGTTAAATTCACATCATACAGAGATGAGAGCAAGAGCTGCCAGTTGTACTTACTTTCCAGCCTCACTCAAGGTACTGTACTGTTTCATTAGTACACATTTTTGAAGACTTTTTTATAGATTTAAGAGAGAGGGAAGCGAGCAGGAGGAGGGGGCGTGGGGGAAGGGAGGGGTGAGGGAGAGAGAGAATCCTTAAGCAGATTCCCCTCTGAGCACAGAGTCCAACTCAGACTCTGAGCCAGGACCCTGAAATCATGACTTGAGCTGAAATCAAGAGTAGGATGGTCAGCTGAGTAAGCCACCCAGGCGTCCCTCATTAGTACACACTTTTTTAGTTTTTTTTTTTATTATTATTATTTTTTAAAGATTTCATTTATCTATTTGACAGAGAGAGAGGGAGAGAGCGAGAGAGCACAAGCAAGGGGAGTAGCAGGCAGAGGGAGAGGGAGAAGCGGGCTCCCCACTGAGTAGGAAGCCCAGCTTGGGGCTCCATCCCAGAACCTGAGAGGAAGGCAGATGCTTAACCGACTGAGCCAACCAGGCACCCCAGTACACACTTTTTTAAGGTACAAGTTTGAAAACTGGCCCAGTGCTCAGCACTAGCAACAAGAATTTTCACAGGGTGTGGGGACAAGCATGAGGATTTGGCACCCCTTCCTCCTCCTCTTCCCTCAGCCAAACTCCCCAGGGGTCATTACAGCTTCGGGGACTTTCCCCACATGCTCATTCTTTCCCTGCTTGTGTGAATCTGTATTCTAGAACACAAAGGCAGGGATTGGTAAAAAAAAAAAAAAAAAATTCCTGTGCCTGACATTATGACTGGGTCTCTGCAGAGCACAGAGATGGGGCTCAGTGCAAAAGAAAGTGAAATTGCCAATGCCTGATTTCCCTTCCCCATTTGTTGGCCCTGACCTTCCATATCACATGGAAAAAATTCATATAAACATATTTCAGCTACTAGTCACAGATGATGTGCATATGAATAAATATAAAATGTACATTCACATGGCCCAACAGACGTTCTCAGGGCAAAAGTTCAATATTTCAACTTTAAAAATTTTCCCAAAAGATCACCTGTAGGGGCCATGGGCAGACTGCCCCAAGATGAGCCATTTTGTCATGAACATTATTTTGAGGTAAAAGTAATCAAAATGCAGAAGATTCAGGAAGAGTTCTCTGGTCCTCAATTGACTAAATTTTTATTGGAAAGGAGAGCCTGTACTGGGAAGAGAGCTATTAACAGAGACTCCCCTTTACCTAAGAAATTTATCTGCATAATAGGTAACTTTTGTTTTCCAAACCTCTCCCTTCACCTTCCTGCTAATGGCCTTTCTCCCCTTTGTATCCCCAGACCCAACTCCTCTCATTAGCTCATACAAGCATGTCATTGCCTCACTATCTTTGGATTCTATGCCTGTGGATTCCTCATAAGTACGCTATTAAATTTTATTTTCTCAAAAAAAAAATTTATTTTCTCCCGTTAATCTGTCTTATGTCAAGTTGGTTCTAATTCAAACTAGAAGAACCTCTTAAAACGCAGCAAGATTTTCCTCCCCACCACATCTTCTTTTTTTTTTTTTTTTTTTTAGATCTCCCCAATCTATTGTATTCAATTTTGGCTAGTTCCACTTTCATAATCCCACTGGTAAGGTGTTCCCCCTTATAAACTGAACTCTGGATTTTTTTTTAAAAAGATTTTATTTATTTATTTTACAGACAGAGATCACAAGTAAGCAGAGAAGCAGGCAGAGAGAGAGAGGAGGAAGCAGGCTCCCTGCTGAGCAGAGAGCCCGATGTGAGGCTCGATCCCAGGACCCTGGGATCACGACCTGAGCCGAAGGCAGAGGCTTAACCCACTGAACCACCCAGGCACCCCTGAACTCTCGATTTTTATGTCCTTATTCCTTTAGCAAACCTCAGGCCAGCCACAAATATGATTTAAAGATGGTCATGTCACAGTTGTTGTCCCCTTCCCCCAAACTCACATCCTTACGGGGAAATAGCTAGTTTCCTCCCACTCACATCAGAATGAACTAGGGATTTTCCTAGCTGTGCTAAGAAATGCAACTTTGTGGATATATTTGAATTTGAAAGCTGGGTATGGTTCTGGGAGGAAGATGACACTATAATGTGAGCTCATTAGACTAAGGACTCACCTGCACTTGGCTTATTGTCCCCTGCTGGAGCAATTAGTCTCTCCACAGCAGACAGAACCTTCTTACAGTTCTTTACATGTTTCTTGATCTATGTATTTTTTAGGTAGACATTTACTCTGTTTGCTCAGCTATTAAGAAATTCAGCTCTGCCACCCTGTAGAGTAATTTCGTGTTCTTGTTTCCAGATTGAACAACATGAACTGAAACCAGCTCTGAGCAACACAAACTACAACCAAACTAAAATGATTCAAAATAATTATTGTTTCCATTTACATGTGTCCCCCCAGAAAATGATGGGGAAATTGTCTTCTATCATAGACATTACATAAAGATCTTTAAGTCTAAAAAAGTAATTAAAAGTTTTCCTACTGTTTTGAAGAAATCTGATGTCTTGTGACACAATCAAATAAAAAATACTCTATGAAAACCACTGCCTTCAAAATATTTGTGGTAGGAAGAATCTAAGATGATTCCCTAAATTCCAACCTCTGGTGTATACTCCTTGTGTAATCCCCTCCCTCTGAACATGGGCAGGAGTGATGGCTATCATGCCATCATCTATGATGTCACCTATATTATGAAGTAAAGGTAAAGAGATTTTGCAGATATAATTAAGTTCCCTAATGAGCTGACTTTAGTTGACCCAATCAGGTGAGCCCTTAAAAGAGCATTTAGAGATCAGAAACTTGAAGCATCAAAGACCCTCTCTGATGGCCTTTAAAAAAGCAAGCTGCCTATGAGTTCTGCATCTGCAAGGAAATGGATTCTCCAGTCACAGGAACTTGGAAGAAGACCCTGAGTTTCAGATGAACCTGTAGCCCCAGGTAACACCTTAATTGTAGGTTGTTAGACTCTGAGCTGAGAACTCCAACTAAGCCTTGTCCAGACTACTGACCCCTAGAAACTGAGATAACAAAATGTATATTGCTATCAGCTGCTAAATTTATAATAATTTGATATGCAACAATAGAAAACTAATTCAATATTCAATAAATATTTATTGGCCACTTTTCCTGCACTAAGCACCGAGGTACATTTTGCCATGGATTTGAAAAAAAAAAGTGTAAGAATTCATGCATTTGAGTAATTTTAATCCACTGGGAACCATAACATAGGCACTTAAGTGAAGACAAAATAAAGTAGCATATATTTGTATTAGTTGTAGCAATGAAGAGTTAGCAATCTTCATTCCCTTCCTTCATGGGGAGGGAGAGAGCAATCAGGGAAGGCTTTGTGAAAGGGGGCACAAGCTAGGGTTTGAATAGTTTTATTAGGTAGAAATGGAGTGGAACAACATCCCAGGCAAAAGGAAGAGCATGAGCAAAGCAGAAATGGAAAGGTGTCTATTGTGGGCAGTGCCAGGGGAGCTCTCCGACTGAGACACAGGGTTCCCATAGGGGCTGCCTGGGACTTTATTTGGTGGTCAGTAGGTAGTCAGTGAAGGTGTGGAGGCCTAGAGTAGGGTTTCCCAAGACAGGCCACAATAGCATGTAGATTATTTTCAGCTGAAAACAATCAAGGCCCAAAAGCCTCAGGAAGAAACTTTGACCTCCCCTGAACTACCTAAAAAGAATTTAGATAGAGGACCTGATCCAGAAAGAAAGCAATCACATAAATAACCACATTTTAATATGAATCTTGGGGGTGAGGGCAAAGTCTGTTTGTTAAAGTTCCTCTCTATGTCCCATTGGTGCTGTGTGGCCCAGAAAACATCTGTTGGTTTGTTTTTTCAAACATTTGTTTATTAAACATTTACTCTTGGGGCACCTGGGTGGCTCAGTTAATGTCAGACTCTTGGTTTCAGCTCAAGTTCATGAGATCAAGCCCCATTTGGGGGTTCCACGTTCAGTGGGGAGTTTGCTTGAGATTCTCTCTCCCTCTCCCTTTGCTCTTCTCCCCAACTTGTGCGTAACACACACACACATATACTCTCTCTCTCTCTCTAAAATAAATAAATAAATATTTAAAAAAATTTTACTCTTTTTCATCTTCCTATGAATTGCATTCCTTCCTATGAAATCCCAAACCCCTATTCCTTCTCTTAGTTCAAAATGACATACATACCTCATTTTGCCTGACTATCTTTGGAATTTCATGTTTGTGTAGATTCCTTGTACATAAAATTAAATTTTATTTTCTCCCGTTAATCTGTCTCACACATAAGTTTCATTCTCTGTCCAGCTAGAAGAACCTTGGACAGAGGAAAATTTCTTCCTCCCTGACAAAGGGATCAAGAGAAGCACATTTATACGTTAACAAAGGTAGCAATTGTTGGGCTCTCCTTCTGGGTTGAAAAGTGGACTACTCTTTCCATATAGGCTCTTTGCTTCCCTTCTCCCACCCCCACTTTCCAGATATTGATACTGTTATCTCCCTGTTGCCTGATTCTTCTATTAGGTAAACACTAGGGCTGTTTTCTGCTATAACACCCCAGGTAATCTGTTTGCTAATAGAAAATTTCCACTCTTTGCAACAAAACACTAACTGTATCCATTTCTGCAGGGAGTGGAGGGGTGGCATGCAGCAGCACAATCCATACATCTGTACTACTCTCCTTCATTGAAGAGAATGTTACCTAAAAATTTGATGATGCAAAAAAAGAAGATAATAATTACAAAATATGTGCATTTTAGTGGAGAGATATCCAAAATAAGATGACCCTTGGTTTATCAGAGAAATTTAAAAATATTTATATACCAAAAAATAGGCTCAGAATAGGAAGTAAAGATCTTCATAGAAAAAAAAAATGGGAATTTTGGGGACTTAAGACTGGCCTCTAGAAATAGTGAGAGGTTGGGACTTAAAGAAAAAAGGCCAATGAGACATTCCCAGTATGTGAAATGGCTGAGGAAATATTATCAACAATGGTGACCATTATGTGATTTTTAATTGTTTGCCGTACTGTGCTCTTAGTGAAAGTTTGCTGTAGGTAATTGCATGAGGTCACGGTGCTTTGGGGAAATGGAGACGGGGCCTGGGTTCCATGAATAGGCTGACTTGTTGCACAAGGAACCACAGGAGGAGAGGTGAAAGAGAGGGTGGTCACCAGAGAAGGATCAGGGCCAGAATGATGGGGAAGGGCAGGGAGGATGTAGGCTTTGCCAAGCATGTGGAATAGGGCTCCCATTTTCTTATTTGAATGCTAAAGAACAGGTGCCCTCCTAGGGCTATCAAATATTGGATAGCCAATATTTGTATTATATTTTTATGAGCTTTGACCATAAAGTTAACTATTTGTTTAATGTTACAATTTATTAAGCACTTTATGTACATAATCTCACGGAACCTGAAGAAGTATTTGTTACCGTCCCCATTTTCCAATGAGGGAACAAGTTCAGGTAGGGTAGATAACTTGTCGAGGGGCATGGAACTAACCAACAGTGCCCGGTTTCAAATCCAGGGCTTCTGGGCTCCGAATCACATGTTCTTAACCACCTCTCTTTATATCAGCTTCCACCACATCATTCTACCATGAACCACTCTGTTTCTCTGAGTTCCCTCTTGCCTTCTCTCACACCCTCATTGCTTACCTTTCTCTTATCAACTTCCTTTTTTCAATCTCCACCTCTACTCCCAATGTAACTTTTTGCTATCTCTTGGGGGGTATCCAGCTACCTTCTCCCTTGGTACGCTCCCATGTCATATTGATTGTATAGATCAGATTCTCAGCCTCCTGGAACATATTAGGGCATGTGGCTGAGTCCACACAGGAAGAGGCAAGGCTAGTTGCCAATAAAGGTTATTTGTATATGGGGTCCCACAAAATAGAGGCAACCCACATCATAAATCTAAACCTAAGACTGCCTGCATTTACAGGAAACACCTGTCAAGGAAAGCTAACATGCGCCAATCACAATCCTCCAACTCATCTTTAGCTTTAAGATTACCCAGGATAATTGGACCTGCTGGCCTTGTAGGGAAATCCCATCTTCCTATACAATTATGCCCTGTTTCTGTGTTGCCTTTCTCTGTATTTCACTCTATACAACTTGGTGTAGCCCCAGATCCCTTGGGAAGAGTGTTCCAGTGCTTGTGAGGCACTGTACTCCTCCAATCCATGGATTGTTTTCTCTTGAATAAAAGACATCAAACCTGTTATTAAATTGTATTATTTTTTGTCATTTGACAGTGCTATCTAGGGATCCTTTCTCCCTGTCACACTGAATGGTGATTCTTTTAAATAAACGTCATGTCACTACCTGCCCCCCCCCACCTTAAAATCCTCCAATGGCTTCCATTATGTTGAGAAAGAAATTCAATGCTCTTACAATGGCTCCCAATCCCCTGCAAGATCTGGACTTTCCCTGTCTCTGCCTCATTCACTTCCCTCCAGTCCTGTGGTCTCTCTACCTCTCCACAATCCTCAAAGGATCTTTGTGCCTCTGTTCCTTTTTTTTTTTTTTTTTTTAATGTTCAGTTAGCCACTGTTTACTACATCATTAGTTTTTGATGCAGTGTTCAGTGAATCATTAGTTACGTATTACACCCAGTGCTCATTACAGCATGAGCCTTCCTTAATACCAATCACCCTGTTACCCCCTTCCCTTACCCCCTCTTGTCTGAAACCCTCAGTTTGTTTCCCGAGGACCATAGTCTCTCATGGTTCATCTCCCTCTCTGATTTCTCCCCCTTTGATTTCTCTCCCTTCCCCTATGGTCCTCTGAGCTATTGCTTATGATCTACATATGAGTGAAACCATATGATAATTGGAACTGGAGGGGATTATGCCAAGTGATGTAAGTCAAGCAGAGAAAGACAATTATCATTTGGTTTCATTTGTTTGTGAATGCTGTTCTTCTGGATCGCCCTTCTCCCAGATAGCCACATAGGCATTCTTCATTAATTCAAGTATTTTCAGAGAGGCTTCCCGTGACCATGCGTACTACCTAAATAGCACCCCGACCATAATTTCTACTCCCATCACCTGTATCATTTTTGCCCAGCACCTATCACTAGCTATCGATGTAATGTACAGCTATTTGGTTACTGTCTGTCTCCCTGTCAGAATGTAAGCTCCCCAAGAGCAGGTGAATGATCTCATTCACCCTAAACCCCCAGGGTCTAAAGAGCTGGCTCATAATAGGCATCCCACATACATAATAGGTACTTCAAAGACATTTGCTGAGTGAATAAACACACTTCACAGATTTGTTCTAAAGGGAAAGGCTTACAGTCTGGCCTGTTCAACACACAAATGTCTGACTGGGAGAGAAGGGGTGTGAGTCAGGTTTGCAAGAAGGAAAGTATGGGAAAAGTGGGATGATTTGATGAATTTAATAAAAGGACAAAGGTGTGCACTGGGTGAAGAGAGTCCCCTGAGAGTAATGCCCCCACTCCAGGGCTGGGAACAGGCCTGAAGGGCCAGGAGGGAGCAGATACCAGGTGCTGTATCTAGGAAGAAGTTGCTGAGGCTGAGATGAAAGAGGTTACTGCTTGTGTTCCCCTCAAGAATTTTAATGGTTTTGTATTTCACATTTAGGTCTTTCATCCATTTTGAATTTGTTTTTGTGTATGGTATAAGAAAGTGGTCTGGACTCCCTTTGATTGAACCGAAGAGGAAGCCAGAAGACCAAAGCCAGACACAGAGCAGGATGGAGAGCTAGAGGGACAATGGAAGGTCTCCAGTGGGGAAGGCAAAGGAGTCTCTAGGGGCAGGAGTAAGCTGTGCCTCTGCCTCTTGCTGTTCCCTAAGGAGATGCAGATGAGATCAGAGAAAGGAAGTGTTGGAGGTCTCATCACCATGGACACCAGCCTGGTGTATTGCAGACAGACATGTCATGATTCAATTCTACTGGCTGGTGTGAGCGGAATTACCAGCTGGTAAGGTTTGCTAATTATTCTCTTCATAAATTTAGTTTATTGGAGTGACAGAGTTCTTCTAAACTGAGCGTTTGCTCCATTGTAGCAGCCACATTCCTTTTGATACCCAAATTGTCTTGATAACTCCAGGCTGCAGTGAGCAATCCTAGCTTGGTCACAGGGTTAGCCAAGCCCTTCTACGGCTTGCACCACCTTCCCCTGCCATACTGTACCTAATCAAAATGAGTGGGCCTCAGGCCTTCTGAGCCTTTATACTTCCCTTAAGTCCTGGTGATGACTTCTTTGGCATCATGCTATTGGGAAAACAGACTGTATTTCTAGCAAAAAAAGGAAGGGTGATAACCCCTACCTCACTCCCAACACAAAATACAACTGAAAATGGATCAAAGCCCTAAATGTAAAAGCAAAGACTATGGAAATCTCTGGAGAAAACATTGGTATAAATCTTTGTAACTTTAAATTTGGCAATAGTTTCTCATAATGTGTAAAGCACAAGCAACCAAAACATTTTTTAAAAAAGATAAATCGGATTTCATAAAAAATGTTTGTACTTTTTTTTTTTTTAAGATTTTATTTATTGGGACACCTGGGTGGCTCAGTTGGTTAAGCGGCTGCCTTTGGCTCAGGTCATGATCCCAGCGTCCTAGGACTGAGTCCCACATCGGGCTCCTTGCTTGGCAGGGAGCCTGCTTCTCCCTCTGCCTCTGCCTGCCACTCTGTCTGCCTGTGCTCTCTCTCTCTCTCTAACAAATAAATAAAATCTTTAAAAAAAAAGATTTTATTTATTTATTTGACAGAGAGATACAATGAGAGAGGGAACACAAGCAGGGGAAGAGGGAGAGGGAGGAACAGGCTCCCTACAGGGCTCAATCCCAGGACCCTGGGATCATGACCTGAGCCAAGGGCAGACACGTAACGACTGAGCCACCCAGGCACCACAAAAATGTTTGTACTTCTAAGAAGAAGCACAATCAAGTGCTATCAAGAAAGTGAAAAGATTTCTCCCACAGAATGGAAGAAAATATTTGCAAATCATATAACTGACAGGGGTCTTGTATCCAGAACTTTTACAAGTTAATAATAAAAATACAAATAACCCAGTTTAAAAATGGGTGAAGCAGGGGCGCCTGGGTGGCTCAGTGGGTTAAAGCCTCTGCCTTCGGCTCGGGTCATGATCTCAGGGTCCTGGGATCGAGCCCCACATCGGGCTCTCTGCTCAGCATGGAGCCTGCTTCCCCCTCTCTCTCTGCCTGCCTCTCTGCCTACTTGTGATCTATCTGTCAAAAAAATAAATAAAAAAAAATTTTTTAAAAAAATGGGTGAAGCACAAGTGAATAGACATTTGTATATCCAAAGAAGATACACAAATGGCCAAACATTTGTATATCCAAAGAAGATATACAAATAGCCTATAAGCACATGAAAAGATGCTGAACATTGTTAGTCATGAGAGAAATGGAAATTAAAACCGTAAGTAGATGTCACTTCAATGGTTATAATCAAAATGATGACAATAAGTATTGGTGAAGACATGGATAAATTAGAACCATAGTATACCCTGTTGGTGGGATGGTAAAATTGTAGCCACTCTGGAGAGCAGTTTGATAGTTTCTCAAAGTGTTAAACATATGGCCCAGCAATTTCACTCTGAGGTATACACTCTGAGGTATAGAACTGACAACACACATCCACACAAAAACTTGCACACCAGTGTTAAAGCAGCACTATTCATAATAGCCAAAAAAACAGAAACAAACCAAATGTACCTCAACTGATAAATGGATAAATAAAACAGGGTATATCCATAGAAGAGAATGTTGTTTGGCAATAGAAGGGAAGGAAGTATTGATACATGCTACGACATGGAAGAATCTTGAGAACATTATGCAAAGTGAAAGAAGCCAGACACATAGTATATGATTCCATTTATGTCATATGTCTAGAATGGGCAAATCCATAGAGGATAGAAAGTAGATTGATGGTTTCCAGGGACTGGGGGAGAGTGGGTATGAGGAGTGACTATGGAGTTTCTTTTTGCAGTGATGAAAATGTTCTGGAATTAGTGGCTCTGGTTGTACAACCTTGGAAATATGCTAAAAACCACAGAACCATCGGTATACTTTAAAAGTATGAATTTTGTACTATGTGGATTATTTCTCAATTCTTTAAAAGGATGATGAGTGATTATGAAGTGAGATTATTTCTAGTCTCCCTATTGCACCATCCCAAGGAAACTTAATAATAATAAAAATCTTAAGTTGCAAAAAAGAAATGTTACGGGGCTCTGGAACAATAATGAGGCCATATCAGTTAAAGTCCCATGAGAGTTCTCTTCACTGTTGTGCTAGCGGCAGTTACAGAAAGGGGAATGGAAAGAGCGGAGGATGGGAATTAAGGTCCGTGGGTGCCTCCTATGAACCAGGAGCTCTATAATAGCAAAGCCCAAGGTCTCCTACCAGGGGCCAGCGGACAGCATGCAGCCCACGTCTCTCATTCCTGAGGGGCTTCAAGGTACAAACTTGTACTGTATTTCTAAGTGATGTGAAAGACTCAGGTGCATTGAGACAATGGCAGGACTTTTTGTGTTTTATAAAACTATATCTTAAAAAAATACAAAAAACACATCCTGTGAAATATAGACTGATATTTTTTAGCATAGGTCCTTATCTTGTAAGTTATGTAATTATATTTGTGGTGTGCTAAGAATATTAACTTGTTAAAAGTAAACATTCAGAACATATTATTTTTAATATCTATTTTTGGTATATGTTCATTTTTATTGTTGTTGTTGCTTTAATGAACTAGGAGTTTCTGAAATGGAAGTAATCTAGGCCTTTCTTAATTTCTCTGGAGCCCTGATCATATTTAATGCCCACAACCAGCCTAAGGGGTAAATATTATTGTCCCATTTTATAGGTGAAAAAACTGAGGCTCAGCAAGGCTCAATTAATTGACCAGTCCTGCAAAGTTATTAAGTGATGTAAAGGAGGTTTGAATCCAGGTCCAAGTGATACCAAAACTCCTGGTGCGACTTTTACATCCTAAAGAAAACAAAAAGATGAAAATGTAGATTTTGGGGCGCCTGGGTGGCTCAGTCATTAAGCATCTGCCTTCGGCTCAGGTCATGATCTCAGGGTCCTGGGATCGAGCCCCGCGTCCGGCTCCCTGCTTGGCGAGAAGCCTGCTTCTGACTTTCCCACTCCTCCTGCCTGTGTTCCCTCTCTCACTGTGTCTCTCCCTATCAAATAAATAAAATCTTTTAAAAAAATGTAGATTTTTCTCCACACACTGCACCACAGCATCCCCTATGCCAAGGTCCCAGTACCACACGGTGCCCCTGTGTACAGTGTTGCTTACAGCCAGGCTCTGGGCAGAACTGCGTATCCTGCTGAAATCCTTCCCCAAAGCTCTCATGCTCGTGCAAATGCTGCAGGAGATACCACTGAGAAACTTAAATTAAGACCTGCATTTGACCAGAAATATATAAATATCTTTGCAGGACCTTCTCTGCTTCTTTACAGAGAGGACCACACATTAGCTAAAGCAGAAATGCCACTTCAGGTTGTTGGCTAGGTTCAAGTATGGCTTAATATCTTCAAGTTGGATGGTTCTTATAGGATTTGGAACATTTGGGAGAGAAGAGACTCTGTCTTCAGCTAACATCACGGAAAAAAGAGAGTGGAGAGAGAATTGAAAGGGCCAAATCTCACAGGATGCAAGCCACATGAATGCAAAATCCAAATGCATCACCCTCATTTTCAGAGGAAGAAACTAGAGGTAAGAAAAACAGATAAACTAGAGATAAAGTCCCATGGCTGGTAGAGCTGGCTGAAATTCAAAGCAGGTAGGCCTGACTCTAGAGAGGATGCCCCTGCCACGACCATAGATGTGAAGTTGCAGAACACTGTGGTCAGGAGCACACATGTAGCTTTGTTCCATGGGTTCAAGTCCCAGCTCTGACACTCGCTGGTGAGTGACCTTAGAGCCAGCTGAGAGACCTCTATGTCTTCGTGTTCTCATCTGGAAAAAAAGGAATAATAATTGTGTCTACCTCAGAGAGCTGTTATAAAGATTCAAGAGAGCTTCTGGGTTGGTGAACACACAGGGGACTGGGAGAATGGCAAGCTCAGGGAGGGCCTGGAAGTTCTGTGCTCTTTCTCCAGACCTTGTCCTGTGCACTGCTTCCATCTGGTAATTCCTGAATTACATCCTTTCAGAAGAAACTGGTAATCTAATCAGTCCTCAATTGGAAAAAAATCCCTGAAAATGTATAAACTATCATTGGAATCAGAATATGAGAAAATAAAAGATTCCACTTTTGATAACTAGAAGAATTTTTTTTAAAAGTAAGCTCCACACCCAGCATAGAGCCCAATGTGGGGCTTGAACTCAATACCCTGAGACCAAGACCTGAGCTGAGATCAAGAGTCAGATGCTTAACCCACTGAGCCACCCAGGCAACCTGAGTAGGAGAATATTTGAGGACCCAAGCCTTAGGAAGATCCTGACCTCCTCAAGAACAAAATCCAAAATCCTTAAGAAACTTAGACTAAGAAACTTGATGATGCTGATTTTTTTGAAAATAAACATGTTTTCATCAACCAGGATTCCCACTACTCCTATCCAGTGGGAAGAAAATCTGAGATCCTGAATTTGAGTAATCTGATAGTAGATTATCTTGAAAAAAAAAATCAAATACAAGACTTTCTACTTCTAAGTTATTCCATTTCCCAATGAAAATAACAACAGTGATCAATATATTTAATACCTCTTGATAAAGATGTGAATACTGCTTAAAAAATGGAAGGAAAAAAAAAGACCAAACAATGCCTGGATTAGAGCAGTGCCTGACATGTAACAAATGCTATGCTATGTAAGAATTTGCTACCACTGTTTTATGCAATTTCCACAAATCAAAACAGTAGAAGATAATGAGCAAGGGTTGTAAAAATATCTAACTATACATATGTAACAGGATGTTAAAAATGGAATGCTTTCTGCTCAGTTTCAGCTAAGCCTGCAAATCTGAGAACAAATCCATAGGTGTCAAGTTCCGCACCTGCCAGAGGGAGGCGCTAGACCACCTAGGCCAGGGCTTGCGGAGGGTGATGGTGCCTCCAAGCCAGTATAAAAGCCCTGGAAGTTAAAGGAGCAGTACAAGAGATTACCCTTGGAGAAAGCTGATTTTTCTTCCCCACTCTCACTACCCTTCCTCAAAAGAGAGACCACAGGTGCTTCCCCTTCCCTCAAGCCTCGTGAAAGAACTTTAGGGAGACAAATGTAGTTTTCTGTGTGTCCCTTGGAGGTTAGGGGACACAGAGGACTAATGTCTGACTCATGCTTGAGAAGTCCAAAGCAAGGGGCTAGGAGTATTGGCCTGAAGCAAAGAGACAGAAGGCGCCATTGATATTCTGGTGATCTGATGATGAGGGCCAAAGAATTGAGAGAATTTCCCATGGAACAGATGTGAGCCCTGCTGGAGAAAACAGACCGGGAAGTTTTAAGACAGACTACCTAAGAAGGAGGGGTTTGTGGATGAGGGACAGTGGACTCTAACAGGGTCATTGTGGGGTAGACTCAATGCCTGAGGCCTGAGGGTCAGGCCAAAGTAAGATAGATGTCCAATAGAAGAGCCCCAGAGAAAACCACAAAAGCTGGTGAGAAAGAAGCAGTTATAAATAGACAATCCAAAGAACACCTTCAACATAAGTGCCCTTTTCCCCCCAAATCCCCACTCCTTCTGGGCCTAACCCATAAAGAGTGAGTAGTGTGAGCTGGGAGTAAAGAGGAAAAGGGCAAAACCAGGGAGGGAGAGGAAGAGAAGAGAAATGACTGTTCCTCTCCTTCCCTGCAGGCTCCCCACCTTAAAGACCACCCACAGGCTGGACAAGGGGGAAAATCTTCATGTGAATGCAGTTTAAGTTTTAGTTATCTTGGGCTATACTGAAATAATCACTGAAATAACCTTTTCTTTTTAAAATTACCTAAGACTGAATGATAAATCCAAGGGGTGAAAAAAATGGTCCATGGAACATGGTTGAAGGGAGAGTGATGACAAAGAGTAAGATGATTTTCCACCTCCATATGCTGAGCTCCACCCAAAAGTCACTGGGGTAAGCAGCCCTCCTCAAAATACAGGAAGTTGTGCTGAGTTGGGGGTCCAGCTGGAAGGGGTGATATGGATGTGAGAAATGGACCAGCAATAAAAGAAATACTTTCTAGATTATAAGCAGAGGAAGTATGAGATCCACATGGAACAAAGTAAAATCTGCACAATGTGTTACAGCAACTGCTATGCTGCCTTCTTGCTTTTTGAAAATGGGAAGAAGAGAGTGGATGTGTGATCACAGAATATGCATAAAACATCATGAAGGACACCCATGTTTAATAGATGGAAATGACTTTCAATTCAAGTATATGCTCTTGATGTTAAAGCCGGCGAGAACTGTGTTCATTCCATCATTCAAACATTTATTGAGCATCAAGTATTACCAGGCAAGGTTTCTCTTGTCATGTGTTGATGTCTAATTGGAGGTGCATACTGATTAGAAAAAGCCTCCCTTAACAGCAAGCTGGCAAAGACATGGTGTCCTCAGCCACCAGCGGTTCTAAAGGAAAGCTGTGATCAGTATTCAAAGCAGAAGGCACGTGGAGGTTACATGTGTCCTGTAAAAACTGTAGGTTTGGGGTAAAATGTACATTGGGTGTGGCTATCGATTTGTGCTCTGCCAAACGCGGGACTGTCCTTAGAGCCCAGAGAGGCGCTACCCAAACTGCACGTGGCAATTACTTTAGCACAAGATTTTACAATACAGCGTGTGCATCAGTCTCGAGATTGTAGCAGTCATCAGCCTCAGCCCAAACCACAGTTTAACTGGCTTTATTTGGTGTCAAACATAATTGGAATTTAGGCTTAGAAGGGGAGAGAAGATAGATCAAAT
The DNA here is from genome assembly GCA_003697995.1 of Taxidea taxus jeffersonii. Classification (NCBI taxonomy): domain Eukaryota; kingdom Metazoa; phylum Chordata; class Mammalia; order Carnivora; family Mustelidae; genus Taxidea; species Taxidea taxus. The sequence goes on along the minus strand of ML108910.1, from coordinate 37,891 downwards.
CTTCACATAAAGGAAAACACATACACACTCATTATTTCCTTTTTCACTTTTGTGCACCCTCATTCCGGAGGCACGCTTTCATGGTGCACAGATCTCACCTAGGAAGGTCGCATATACGGGGTTATCTGAAATCTTCCAAAGCTGTGGGAGCAGGAGTGGAAACCATCCATGTCCCTCAACAGTTTGCCTCCTACAGTGGACAGCCGCATCCCAGCTTAGGGGCACAGGCCTAGCCCTTGTGCTGCTGTCAGGCTCCCTGCCAGGGAAAATGGCTGTGCCCTCCTCCTTTGTACTGGGACAGGAACTCTGTGGAGTTTCTCTTGCCCTAAGGGGAAGGAGCTGGTGTCTTGGCACACCACTTCCAAACGGTCCAGTGCCTGTTCTGAATCAACTGAAGGGAGAATGAATAGACCTTTTCATGGCATGAGATCCTTTAGATAGGAAACAAAACAAAACAAAAAACCTTCACACCCATTTCTGATGAGCCCCATAAAAAATGGCTTTTTTCCTCAGCTCAGGAACAGAGAGAAACTTCTAGAAAACTTGGGCAGAATACCATTCACCAATGGAGCAAGAGTCAGGAAGGATGGGGCCACAAAAGACTCATTGTCCACATCCCTCCTTCTTCTTTTCTTTTTTGATTATTTGGTTGCAGCTCAGACCAATGGCAGTGACAAAGATATCTTTTGCTAGGAATTTTCTAAAACTTAAATAAATAAAGCTTAATTTGTGATAACTTGAGATAATTCACTAACTATGAGTTGAAGACTACCTCATTTGGTTATTTAAAATGAAGTAGGGTAAATAGGACTAGTCTTTGAAACCCTGACTCATTGCTTCAGCTGAACTTGGAATTTTAGTTCATTGGACTACAGAAGAACTTTCCCCTAGTAAACACATGTTATTTATTTTTTTTTTTTTCTGAGTAAACCTATCTTAAATGAATATTCACCATCTACTAAAAGCATAAAGTGAACATGAAATTCACTGCCTTCTTTCACTCTGGCCTCTAAACCTTCTCCTTCGGTACTATAAAACATTCCTTTTTTGTTTTGGGTTTATTTATTTTTTTTAAGATCGTATTTATTTATTTATTTGTCAGAGAGAGAGAGAGAGAGAGAGAGCACAAGCAGGCAGAGTTGCAGTCAGAGGCAGAGAGAGAAGAAGGCTCCCCGCTGAGCAAGGAGCCCAATGTGGGACTCAATCCCAGGACCTTGGGATCATGACCTGAGCCGAAGGCATCGGCTTAACTGACTGAGCCACCCAGGCATCCCCAAACATTCCTTTTTGAAAGTAAGCATGCACCCCATACAGACAAGACAGATTCATCATTAGTAAAATGCAAATAGGATGAAACAATGATCAGAACAATGTCATAGACCAAAAAAAAAAAAAAAAAAAATCACCAAAGTGGCTGAACTGATCTTGAAGAAGATATATAGGTTCACATAATTGTGCCTACAGTTGTACATGCCAGATTGCCTTTAATAACTATCTTTTAAAATATTGCCTTGTCACAAAATATTAGCAAACCAAATCCAACAATGCATTAAAAAAAACTCCTACACCACAATCAAGTGGGATTTATTCCTGGGGTGCAAGGGTCATTCGATATTCACAAAACAATGTGATATATCACATTAATAAGAGAAAAAATAGAAACCATATAATCATTTCAATAGATGCTGAAAAAGCATTTGACAAAGTACAACATCCATTTGTGATAAAAACTCTCTGCAAAGTAGGTCTAGAGGGAACATACCTCAACATAATAAAGACCTTACATGAAAAACCCACAGCCGACATCATAGTCAGTGGTAAAAAACTGAGAGCTTTTCTCCTGAGGTCAGGAACAAGACAAGGATATCAAGTCTCACCACTTTTATTCAACATAGTGCTGGAAGTCCTAGTCACAGCAATCAGACAACAAAAAGAAATAAAAGGCATCCAAATTGGTAAGGAAGAAATAAAACTCTATTTGCAGATAACATGGTACTATATATAGAAAACCCAAAACACTCCACCAAAAAACTACTGAAACTGATAAATAAATTCAGTAAAGTCACAGAATACAAAATGAATGTACAGAAATTTGTTGCATTCCTATACATTAATAATGAAGCAACAGAAATGAAATTAAGAAAACAATCTCATTTACAACTGCACCAAAAACAATAAAATATCTAGGAATAAATTTAACCAAAGAGGTGGGTGAAAGACTTGTACTCTGAAAACTATGAAACACTGATGAAAGAAATTCAAGATAATGCAAAGAAATGGAAGGACATTCCATGCTCATGTGTTGGAAGAACAAATAATGTTAAAACGTCCATACTACCCAAAGCAATCTACAGATTTAATGCAATTCCTATCAAAATACCAATAGTAGTTTTCACAGAACTAGAAAAAACACACCTAAAATTTGTATGGAACCATGAAAGACCTCAAGTAGCCAAAGCAATCTTGAAAAAGCAAAACAAAACTGGAGGTATTTCAGGTTTCAAGTTATATTACAAAGCTGTTATTAATTAAAACAGTATGTACTATCATAAAAGTAGACACATTGATCAATAGAATAGAAAACCCAGAAATAAACTCAAAATTGTATAGTCAATTAGTCTTCAAAAAAGGAAGAAGGCATATTCAATGGGGAAAAGACAGTCTCTTCAACAAATGGTCTTGGGAAAACTGGACAGCTATATGCAAAAGAATGAATCTGGACCACTTTCTTTCACCATACACAAAAATGAACTCAAAATGAATTAAAGACCTAAATGTGAGACCTGAAACCATAAAAATCCTTGGAGAGAGAACAGGCAGTAATTTTTCTGACATCAGCTGTAGCAACATTTTTCTAGATATGTCTCCTGAGGTGAGGGAAACAAAAGTAAAAATAAACTACTGAGACTACATAAAAATAAAAAGTTTCCACACAGCAAAGGAAACAATCAACAAAACTAAAAGGCAACCTACTGAATGGGAGAAAATTTCCAAATGACATATCTGAAAAAGGGTTAGTATTCAAAATATATAAAGAACTGATACCCATAAAACAAATAGTCCCATTAAAAATTGGGCAGAAGACATGAACAGACATTTCTCCAAAAAAGACATATAGGAGGCCAACAGACACATGAAATGATGCTTAACATCAGTCATCATCAGGAAAATGCAAATCAGAATGACAATGAGATGTCACCTCTCATCTGTCAGAATGCCTAAAAGCAAAAACTCAAGAAACAGTAAGTGTTGGTGAGGATGTGGAAAAAAAGGGACCCTCTTACACCATTGGTGGAAATGCAAACTAGGTGCAGCAACTGTGGAAGACTGTGGAGGTTCCTCAAAAAATTAAACATAGAACTACTCTTCAATCCTGTAATTGTACTACTGCATATTTACCCAAAGAATACAAAAACACTAACTCCGAAGGATACATGCACTCCGATGTTTATAGCAGCATTATCAACAATAGCCAAATTATGGAAACAGTCCAAGTGTCCATCGATAGATGAGTGGATAAAGAAGATGTGGTATACACACACACACACACACACACACACACACACACACACACACACATATGTATATGTATATGTATATATATGAGATATAATCTTGCCATTTGCAACAACATAGATGGAGCTATATTGTATAATGCTACGTGAAATAAGTCTGTCAGAGAAAGACAAATATCATATGATCTCACCCATATGTGGAATTTAAGAAACAAAACAACAAGCACAGGGAAAAAAGAGAGAGAGAGAAACCAAGGAACAGACTCTTAACTACAGAGAACAAACTGATGGTTACCATGGGGGAGACGGTGAGGAGGGTGGATGAAAAGGATGATGAGGGTTTAAGAGTATACTTATCAAGATATTAAAAAAGTAGAGGTTTTTGACTAGAGAAAAATAAAAATAAAATAAAATATTGGGGTACCTGGGTGGCTCAGTCAGTTAAGTGTCTGCCTTAGCTCAGGTCATGATCCTGGGGCCCTGGGATTGAGACCTGTGTTGAGCCCCATGTTGAGCTCCCTGCTCAGCAGGGGATCAACTTCTCCCTCTGCCTCATCCCCTCCCCCCAGCTGGTGCATGTGCTCTCTCTCTGAAGTAAATAAAATCTTAAAAAATAAATAAAATATTGTCATGTCTAATAATAATGATAATTACAATAATACTTTACCAAGCACAATAATACTACTTCACCAAATTTACTTGTGGTGGGTGGCATTTGAATACTTTATATGTAACAACCTCCCTTCATCCCTATAACCAAATGAGACAGATGGGTAAATTGAAGTGCAAAGCTATTTAGTAACTAGTCCAGGGTCATACAACTAAGAAGTAGCAGAACTTGGATTTGAACCCAAGTTGAACTGATGCCAGAGTGTATGCCTTTTTTTTTTTTTAAGATTTATTTATTTATTTTAGAGAGGGGGAGAGAGCATGGGGGTATGGGGCAGGGACAGAGGGAGAGGGAGAGAGAATCTCATGCAGAGTTCCTGCTGAGTGTGGAGCCTGATGCAGGGCTCAATCTCATGACCCTGAGATCATGACTTGAGCCAAAATCAAGAGTTAGACACTTAAATAACTGAGCCACTCAGGTGTCCCCAGAATATATGCTTTGAATCAATTCACCACACTATCTCTCAGCTTTACAAGGGTGTTTGTGGTTCTATGTAGGGAACTGTCCTTGCTTCTTGTCCTGCATGGGCAGTCCCTAAAGAGGTCATAGAAAGAGTATTATCTATTTATGACATTTATAAGCTAACCCATTTTTAATAGTTATTCAGTGGAGTGGGGGGGATATAATTTCACATTTTGAAAAATCTAGTAACCTTGATACACAATCAGCATTTTAAAGAAATCTCCACCTCAAGTTTCCCACAAATTAATCATAATAAATCCACAGCTGAGTCATTTGTTAGTGTCATGGCCATGAGGAAACTCAACCAGAGAGTCCAACTCAAAGTGCATTAGAAATCCATTTTATGAAATGTTCTTTTGGTGTTAGATCTAACTTACATAATTAGAGAACATTAGAGTTGAAAAGGGCCTTGGAATTTATAGAATTTAATCTCCTTAAGTGAGGCTGTCCAAGAAAGATTAATGAATTGCCCCAGGGCCTAGAGCCATTTGGTGGAAGGAACATCATGAGACCAAGGTCACAGACTTCCCAGGGTCCAATGTCTTTCTCCACTGTAACATGCTGCTTGCCCCACCCCACCACAGGTGACATGTAAAAAAGTTTTTTATTTCTTAAAGATTTTATTTATTTATTTGAGAGAGAGCGAGCGAGCTCAGGGGGAGGGCAGAGGGGGAAGGAGAGAGAATTCCAAGCAGACTCCCCACTGAGCCCACCGCAGGGCTCAATCCCGTGACCCTGACATCATGACCTGAGCCTAAATCAGATGCTTAACCAACAGCCAGAGAGGCACCCCGTGACATTTTTATATAAAAAAAGTAACATGTTCTCATTACTTAAAGATACTTTCCTCTGCTCTGTACAAACAAGGTTTATACAGTTATATTCCACTGGCTGAATTTTAGGAATATCATTGATCTACTTCAAATACAAGTTAGGTGGTGCTTGCCCTTTTTCCATTTAGAGAAGTAGACATAAGAAAACATAAGAAGGACATGGAATATGCGTGTGTTGAGTATCCTACATACATGGGTACTCATTTTGTACTATTCCATTATATCTCATCACAATCATTTGTTCCCAGTGGAAATTGTTGACGATATCTCTGAAAACCATCAGTTCTGTGAAAGAAAACATGTCTCTTTTCAAAATGCCAGATCCTTCGCCTCTTCTCTGGTCCATGTGCCCAGGACTTCTATGGTCTGCTTGCCTTTCATCTCCTTTCTGCCAGTTCATCTGAACATAGTCATTTGTTCATTCTTCCCAAATGACAGATTTCATCCCATTAGCTGTATCTTGAAAACTTTCAGTGACTATCTACTGTCTTTAGGGTAAAGCCCTAACTTCCAGAGCCCTGAACAGACAGCACTCTTTATCAATCCATCTGCTTTTGCGTACCTCTGCAAACAGTCCACTCTGACCCAGGTAGTATGTCCCCTGTTTCCCAGACATATGTGGTACTTACCTGTCTCTATACCTTTGCCCACATGGCTTTTCTCTCCCAGGATATCACCTCATCTACCTGTGCCAATCCAATTCTGAGTCACAAGGCAAGGCCCAGCCTGGAGTCCTCCCTGTCAACCCAAGCTTCCTGAAATCCTTTTCTGAAAGCATTTATTGCTGGTAACACTGATTTCATATTTGCAGTTCTGTTTTATTTTAATTTTTCCACGCATGCTTCACTTGCCTTCCCATCTGGTTTATAAGCTCCTTTAGAACAAGGAACAGTTTTTAGACTAAAAACATTTCCTCCATGTCTTAAACACACAAAGAACTAAGTATCCATAGCTGATTTCAGTCAATCGCTTTTCCATTTTCTTGCTTCTCCCCCAATTTTCTCCTTGAAGAGTTGGCAATTTAAAACATTTAGGGTGATTTTATATACTTATCGAAAAACATAAAAGCTATGAAATGTATCCTTATGTAGAGCCTTTTACCTGTAATTCATGGATCAATTCAAAGATGAGCTGTTAGAGCATTTATTAATACGTTAAGAAAATTAAGAACTTAAGAAGAGAGGAGCTCGGGCTCCTGGGTGGCTCCCTCGGTTAAGCATCTGCCTTTGGTTCAGGTCATGATCTCAGGATCCTGGATCCATGGAGCCCTGAATCAGGCTCTCTGCTCTGCAGGGAGTCTGCTTTTCCAACTCTCCTTCTGCCTGTCACTCCCCCTGCTTGTGTGTCCTTTCTCTTTCAAATAAATAAATAAAATCTTTTAAAAAATTCATTGGCAAAAATATAACAGTCACAATTGGTAATATACGAACATATCCTTTTTTCTAAAATGACCACATTTATATTACTTAACGAACAGCAAGAGAGTTCTTCTGCTTTTTCCAATCTTCCAAATTAGCTTCTGAGTCATGGTGTAGTTTGGCAAATGTAATCATATTCTCTATCTTTTCTAATCTCTTCTTATAAAGATATAATCGTATGTAAACTCATGAATTGGATTTCTTAGTGAATAAGCAAATACATGTTTATCTCAGTTTATGTAGGGCAAATCCATTTCACGGTTGGTGCACAAGATTACAACAGACCAGCACATGTTTTGAAATTACATGCCTAGAAGATCATCTTATGGACCATATAAGTAAAAGAAAAAAGTCAAGAAAGAGGATTCAATTTTATTCTGCTCATTTGGAGTTAGCCTTCAGGTTACATAAGGAATTCAAGAAAGAGTTGGCAAAACAGAGACTGTCTAGGTCAGCAATGAAACATCACCTTAGCCCAGAAGATTTGATAATGACATTCTCTCCAGTGTTCATCTCCTCCCTCTTTCTGTTTCCCCCTCTTATTTTTTATTCACTTCTGCTGTATATATCACCTAGTTTTTTTCTTTCTTTTTTCTCTCTTGCTTGTGCCTTCAATCTGCCGGGGACAATCGTCCTTGCTGGAAATGGAGTTCTCTTCCTGCTCCTTCCCTCTTCCGGAGTTGACTTGCTGAACAACATTACAAATACACAGTTTCAAGGTAAAAAGTCCACCCGTGTTTTATAAGCCTAGTAAGTCAAAGTTCTTCACTTTTCATTTTCCCTACATAGTTGCAATCAGAGCACAGAAGACAGACTAACTGGCCACATGTGAAAGTTTCTAAACAGCAACAAACCATTACCTGAAAATCATTATCTATAAATAAAGGAGGAAAAATGCAAGAATTTATCCTGACTTTCTTTTGAACTGTTTTTCAGAGTAAGAAAACAGTTGATGTGGGAAAGTTGTTTTAGAAAGATCCTTTCCAGGGTGCCTGGGTGGCTCAGTGGGTTAAAGCCTCTGCCTTGGGCTCAGGTTATGATCTCAGGGTCCTGGCATCGAGCCCCGCATCGGGCTCTCTGCTCAGCAGGGAACCTGCTTCCTCCTCTCTCTCTGCCTGCTTCTCTGCCTACTTGTGATCTCTGTCTGTCAAATAAATAAATAAAATCTAAAAAAAAAAAAAGATCCCTGCCAATAAATGTGAATAAAAACAGTTAATGGGGGATGCCTGGGTGGCTCAGTTGGTTAAGCGGCTGCCTTCGGCTCAGGTCATGATCCCAGAGTCCTGGGATCGAGTCCCACATCAGGCTCCTTGCTCGGCAGGGAGCCTGCTTCTCCCTCTGCCTCTGCCTGCCACTCTGTCTGCCTGTGCTCACTCTCTCTGACAAATAAATAAATAAAAATCTTAAAAAAAATAAAAATAAAAAACAACAGTTAAAGGATCTAGCAATAGTCCACGGCTGGCAAAAGGCTTTTTGCAGTGGATCAGGATGATGATGCCAATGTTTACATCATGGAAAAAGAGAGCCATTTGTGATACAACCCAATAGTATGTATAAAGCATCGCCTATGAAATATTCCTGCAAAATTAATTGCATCAAATTCTAATTATTGGTTTATTATTTACTGGTGAGTAGTGGGGATGAAAAAAATTGTTAAATGACACCATGAGGATAAAGCCAGTCTTCTACATGGGAGAGTCATCTCTTCTCTGTCATTTACTTATTTATTCAGTCATTTCTTTCTTTTTTAAAAAAATATTTTATTTATCTGACACAGGGGGAGAGAGAGAGAGAGAACATAAGCAGGGGGAGCCGTAGGCAGAGGGAGAGGGAGAAGGAGGCTCCCCACTGAGCAAGGAGCCCAGTGCGGGACTCAATTCTAGGGACATGAGATCATGACTCTGAGCCACCAAGGTGCCCCCAATCATTTATTTCTATCTAATATCCTTGAAGCTGGACTCAAAGATACTTACTCTATACTTTGAGTTCTAATGCAACACTTATTTATTTTGTTGCTCTAATTGTTCCAGTTTTGGCTACGGGGAGCTCTTTCAGCTGGCTCTTATGTCCTTTTTAACATATCTTTATGTGTGTATGTGTGTGTGTGACTTTTTACATTCTGGCACTACAAGATACTCCAGGCTCATCTTGTATGTTTTGGGATCCAGTCCTACAATCAGCCATTTTTCTTTTCTTTCTTTTTTTTTTTTAAAGATTTTATTTATTTATTTGACAGAGAGAGAGAGATCACAAGTAGGCAGAGAGGCAGACAGAGAGAGAGGAGGAAGCAGGCTCCCCACTGAGCAGAGAGCCCAATGCGGGGCTCAATCCCAGGACCCTGAGATCATGACCTGAGCCCAAGGCAGAGGCTTTAACCCACTGAGCCACCCAGACACCCCAGCCATTTTCCTAATGAGTCCTGGTACATGTTATTGGAGAATAGTATTAAAAACCAAGATGTGGCTTCTGGGTGTGTTTGTTGCTACTGGGATATCATTGATTCTAGGGCCTCTAAGCTGACAGAACAAGGAAATAAATATGTATACTAACTGGCATATATATAAAAATATGTCTAAATATTTCTGTATGTAACCATCTATATCTATATTAAGCTAAACATGATGTTGGGATTCATACTGATGTTGGGACTGGCTTTTAATCCAGCTGTGGGGGTGCAGAGTAGGAGAGGTACAGAAAGAACAAGATTGCCCAGAGGATGGGACGCCTGGGTGACTCAGTCCATTAAGCTGCTGCCTTCAGCTCAGGTCATGATCCCAGGATCCTGGGATCGAGTCTCGAATAGGGCTCCTTGCTTGGCAGGGAGCCTGCTTCTCTCTTTGCCTCTGCCTGCCACACTGCCTGCTTGTGTGTTCTCTCTCTCTCTCACAAATAAATAAATAAAATCTTAAAAAAAAAAAAAGAAGATTGCCCAGAGGATGGTAATTGTTGAAACTGGATGATATGTAAATGGAAGCGGGACGGTGTGGTGATCTAGTACACTATTCTCTCTACTTTTGAGTATGTTTTTAAATTTACATAACAAGAAAAACTTTTGTTAATAAGAATAATAAAGGTTGAAGAAGGCACTTTTGGCTTCACTCCAAGCCCATTTATTCTTCCTTTATACAGCATTTTAATAAGCATTGCTAGCTAATTTGCAAACACATAACTAATTGAAACACTTTAAACATTTTAAAAGACTTTTTTAAAGTACGCAGTAACAAAAGTAAGAAATTACAGGTAACAAGAAGGGAACTTCTCAAAAAAAAACTATATAAAATAATATAGAAATGATAATGTGCTGTAGTCACAGAACACACATTACAATAAGCTCTAAGAACATTATTATATTTCCATAAAAAAGCTGTTCTCCATAATAATCATGCCTTATCAAGAAAAAGCTATCTAATATTTAGCATGTTTTGTTTAAGAAAAAAACAAAAATAAGTAAACATATCTTTAGGTTTTTATTCAAATCAGTAAAAATTTTTAAGTTTCTAACCTACATAGATAGTCACTAAGTCATCATAAAAGTGAACTGCCTAGAACAACTCATTCTCCAAGGTTCCAGATAGCTAAGTATTGGAACTCTGCTCTAAATATCCAGTTTTCAAAATATTTAAGTACTTTATATTTCCACAAAAGCATACATTTAGTGTTCATGAGAGTCTCAGATTTAACTCAAAAAGAAACAAAAATTCAACAAAATCTCTTCTTGCCCTAATAATTCTGTGAAGGAAAAGTATTACATGAAAGATTTTTTTTT
>ML108910.1:0-26827 GCA_003697995.1 Taxidea taxus jeffersonii | reverse complement strand
CTGTCACCAGGCTGTTAGCGCTGTCCACCTTGGGAGAGTAACACGCATTGAAGAGATTATGCCCAGCACTCCTCTAAGAGGACTCTTGTTGGGGTGTGATGTTCCAGAAATTAACCCTAGCTTCTGGGTTCCTTTAAATAATTTATAGAAAAGACTAAAATAGATATGATCCTGTAGAAGTATGAAAGCAGAAACCAGGATAGCATTACCTATCAGCAGACAAGGCAGGCCCCGATGAAAGGGCTGCAAAGAAGACCCACACATTGATGTTCTGTCATTCTGGTGCCGAGATACTTCCTTTAAGGATAAGATTTTTCTGCTCTTTGCTTATAGGATTTACCAGAAACGTTCTGGAAGGGGAGGCCAAGTTGCATTAGATTAGCCCTGCTCCCTGATGACCAACATATCTTTCAGACTTTATGGACATCCTCAAGAAGCTTAGTTCAGGTAACTTCTCTCTAAAGACCAGAAATCATGTGACATGTTCCCCTTCCACTTCGCTACACGAAACTCCCCTTTTCTCGGCAGTCCCTCGCAACCAGTTTCCAAAGATGCCAAGCAGAGCCATGTCCTTTCATGTGGAAAGCCACAAGAGTAGCCCCCAAATATTGCAAGAACAATGTGCATTTGGGGCCTTTCCATTTGGCTGTCTTCAGTAATATAGCACATGGATGTCACAGTGCAGGAAACCCAAGCTCGGTCTGAGAACGAGAAATTCCAAGATTCTTTTTTTTTTTTTTTCCGTTTTAAAAGATTTAATTTATTTGAGAAAGAGAGAGCGTAAGTCAGGGGAGGGAGAGGGAAAGGGAAAGGGTCAAGCAGCCTCCCTGCTGAGCACAGAGCCCGAAGAGGGGCTGGATCCCAGGATCCAGAGACAGCTGAGCTGAAGTCAGACACTTAACCAACTGAGCCATCCAGGCATCCCTCAGTATTCTTTACTGAGTCCAGCAATACACCGTTTGGAGTCTAGGCACCAACACCCTTGCTTTTCCTTGTTTGCAAAACATAGATAATGACACCCACTCCGGGAGGGGGCATGAGCTAATTAATGATTGCGCAGTGCTAAATATAAAGAGGCTTCATGGTACAGGCAGGTAATACGTCCCTTTAGGAGTGACACATGTTAATTACACTGCATGAGAGCCCAGCAAAGCTGCATCGGTCATTTCGAGAAAGGTGGTCTAGGTAGATCCACCCTATTTCATTTTTAGGATGATATACCTGTTTTTTCATTTCCTGCTCCTAGATTCATCTTTGTAATAGTGCAGAATTATCTTATTTCTATTTCTTATTTAACTCCTTGCCTCTGGCCAGCTAGCAGTCAGCTCAGTTTTTCTGAGTGTGTTACAGAGCATTGCTCTTACCAGGCTGTTGCTGGACAGACTGGAGAGGAGAGGCTACGGCAGCATCTTGGGGACCGAAGGGAGGCTCCCTGTCACTGAGGAGACGTCCAGGATTGGCCCAGCAGCCTGAGTGCTGGCAGTGGGGCTGCACCCACACTCACTCCCAGCACAGGCCGGGGCTTTCTGCCCTTGTGCGAGTAGACTCTGGGGGCCTTGAAGCAGAGTTGCCAAAGCTGTTTGTTAGCAAACTGGTTCCTGACCAAAAAATATTGACTTTTTGTACATGAAACAGCTACAGAGAAATATCTTTTTCCTTTGAATGCCATTAATTGGGGCATTAAAGTAGATGAGCAGGTTGTCCCAAGGGGACAACCCAGGCATGACGATCCCCTCAGTTACAGAACTATGGTGAAGGGAAACACTGCGCTGTAATTCCTACGTCAAACTAAGGTTAGTACAGCAAATCAAACCAAGAAAACTGGACTGCTGAGTGCCTACTAAGTATTAAGCAGACACTGAGAAATAAAACAACTAAGGAAATTAAATTGAAAAAGATACAGAGAAAAATTTATTCATTCATTCGTCATGTAGCGAGAACCTCGTCTATACCAGCCATTGTGCTAGGAGTGGGGATACAGTGGTGAAGGAGAAACGAAAATATTTGTTTCACAGAGTTTACGCTATGAGGGAGAAAGACAATCAACAAGCAAAGAAACGAGCGGAAAATACATAGGAATATGCCCTACATAGAGAGCTCACATAGGTTGGGGTGATCATAACTGAATGGACTCTCTGCGGAGGTAAGATCAAAGCTAAGATGTAAAGGACAAGGAGTCTGTCCTGTGAGGACTGAGGGGAAGTGTGTTCCAGGCCAAACAGGGAGAGTCAAAATCTCAAGGCAAGAATGAGTCCTGCACACGTGACTGCACCGGCATGGCTGGGCCCAACAAGGAGGAGAGTCCGAGTTAGGTGAGGGCAGGACGTAGCTCACGAGAGGCCTGTGAGCCCCCATGAAAACTGGGGATTTCTTTTCTAAGTGCGATGAGAAGCCTTTGGAGAGTTGTGAAGAAGCAAAAAAGTGGTAGGATCTGATTCGTGCCTTTAAAAGACTTCGCTGCTGCTCTGTGCAGAGATGTGTAGGGGTAAGAGTAGGAGAGCCAGGGGGACCCTGCTTAGTTATGATCTGAGTCCTGTGGTTGCTACTTGATCCTTATTTGGGAAAGCTAATGACCAAGGGTCATGTTGTGTAGGACTTCATGTGTACTGGGAGAGTTATAAGATACCCCATTTTGAATGCAAGCTGGTGTAGCCACTCTGGAAAACAGTATGAAGTTTCATCAAAAAGTTGAAAATAGAGCTACCCTACAACCCAGAAATTGCACTACTGACTATTTACCCCAAAGATACAAATGGAGAGATCCGAAGGGGCACGTGCACCTGAATGTTTATAGCAGCAATGTCCACAATAGCCAAACTATGGAAAGAGCCTAGATGTCCAACAACAGATGAATGGATAAAGAAGATGTGGTATATATACACAATGGAATACTATGCAGCCATTGAAAGAAATGAAATCTTACCATTTGCAACGACGTGGATGGAACTAGAGAGTATTATGCTGAGTGAAATAAGTCAATCAGAGAAAGACAATTATCATATGATCTCCCTGATATGAGGAACTTCAGAGGCAGAGTAGGGGGTTTGGGGAGTAGGGAAGGAAAAAACGAAACAAGATGGGATCAGGAGGGAGACAAACCACAAAAGATGCTTAATCTCAGGAAACAAACAGGGTTGCTGGAATGGAGGGGGGTGGGAAGGATGGGGTGACTGGGGGATGGACACTGGGGCGGGTATGTATTATGGGAATTGTGTAAGACTGATGAACCAAAGACCTGTACCTCTGAAACAAATAATACATTATATGTTAATTTAAAAAAAGAAAAAAAGATACCCCATTTTTGTGGCTTGGGAAATTTCAGACTGCATTGCACAACAAGACAACCATGGCCAGACAGGTCTTTGTGCATGTGTGGATTGTAGAGTTGCCATGTTTATCTCACTCTGGCCCTTTCCACAGCCATCGGTTCCCCATTGACTTCCTGCCATAGTTTTGTCAGTGGCTGCTCCAAACTCTTCTCCACACTCCAAACCCACCCAATTCTCAATCATCAGTTCTTCCCCAGGGGTAACAATTTTATCCCTTTCTCTACCAAGAAAAGTAAAACTCTTCAATGTGAATTTTTTTGTGTTAACTTCACATTCGGATACTTCCTTAGTTTGGGAAGATGTGCCTCCGCCCTCTTCCAGACCTTCTGCCCTCCACCTGTCTGAAGGTCTGTGTCTTAACCTGCTTGAGCTTCCAAAATGATTCCCTCCTTCCGAAGCATTTCTAGGTATTATCTCTTTGTCCTCTTCTCTGCTTCTCACACTAGAGCCCAATTTGTCCGATCTGAATGGGCAGCTCTGCTCTCTGTGCTGCTACTTTTCGGCAGTCTCTAACATCCCCCCTTCCGGTCTGTGCCTCTCCTTCAACCTGTAAATGAACCTCAGCCTCCTTCTCCAGTTCCTAGTGTCCAGATCCCTCTACTCCCATAACCGTCAAGAACGTACAGATTCAACCATATCCTTCTTTTTGCCAAATCCTTTCTCTGCTTCAGCTTACCTATTTCTTGACTTCCCTCTTTTGCTTGTTCCTGTATGAACTTTATGTTTCTCTAAGTTTAAACATTCATTAAATCTCTCATCATTTATTCAACACTCACAGATGACTCTCTGTTATGTAGGATTCTGTGAAGTCCCTCACTGACATTCTTTCTCTAAATTTACTACAGGTCCGCAGTCACTTATGCAAAGCCTATTGGGGCTGTAAGTATTCTAAAAGCAAAAATATTCAGATTTTGGGATGATAATATGCATATATACCATAAGGCATTAATATCTGCTGCAAAAATATATGACAATTCATGCTAAGTGAAATAATTGAAGACACTAAATTACCTCATAAGAGTTCAGGACAGATTTTGGTGCCAGATGAGTTTTGATGTCAATTTACAAAAGAAAGGAAGGGAGGAAGGAAGGAAAGGAAAGGAGGTGTCTGATGGTATCGCAGGTCTATTTCTCTGTACTGTTTTTTCCTGTTAAATTAAAACTTTCTACCTAGTTTTCAAGTTTCTACTTCAAAGTCTACATTTTCTAAAAAGAGCAAATTGATTTTTCTTGCAAGCAGTCTTCCTTTCTGAGAATTTCACTTGCTACCAGAAATATCGTTTTTTAAAAGCCTCCTAAACTAAAAAACTTATTCCATCCACTTTTGCTCCTACATATAATCTATCATCGAATTTCTTGACCTCAGCCCATTCAACAGCCTCTACTTTAATACAAGCCCATACTGTTTTAACAGCCCCTTGGGCAGTTTCTGAAATTCTAGCCCCCATCTGTGATCATGGTTTTTTATTTCCCTAAATCCCACCTTTCCCTCACACCAAGAATATCAATGGCACTACCTCTGAAATATTTCATTCATCATGAATGCTTCTTTGCTCAAGAACTTACAACACTTTCTCTGTTGGTATTTAAAGATTGGGTCGCATCCCACATTTATTCCTGAAGAAAGTTCAACTTCCTAAGCTTCCTCTCTAACCAAACACATGGTATTTTGATTTATCTTCTCATGAGTCCAACTGCCACCCTGATTCTGATGCCTTTCTTAATTGTAAGATAGAACAATGTGGTATCAGATGTAACTGATACATGGTTTTTTAATTTTTTAGTCCTAAATAAAATTTGTTTGTCCTTCCTTTTAGACTCATTTTAGGGTAGGCTGTTGGCAATTTGTGTGACTGAGTTAGTCAGGGTACTCCCAACAATTCCCTTTTCATTCCCTTCCATGTTCACTGAAAGGAGAAACTCCCAAGGTACCTCATTAACAAGCATGGAATGAATAAATAAATAGCACATGTACCAAACATAAAGGAACAAAGCTTAAGCCACTGGAAGAATGTTAGCATTAAAATTGCAGAAGCACTAGAGACTTTTAGTGAGCTATGAGTGAATGCTGAGTACATGGGTATTGAATCTCTTTCCTTATTTTGTATACTTTGACCTTCTAGTGTTTGTTTTCTTTTCTCCTATGTTCTACCTACTAAATCCTTCGTTACTATTTATGCTGGGAAAATACATGATGCTCTGTTTAGTACTTTGGATGCCCGTAAATGGATATTTACTCACAAACTTGAAAATACTTGCTATCTCAAATAATTTTTTTTTAATTAAGCAGAGGGGTCCCTGACTGGCTCAGCTGGTAGAGCATGCAACCCTTGATCTCAGGGTCATGAGTCCGAACCTCATGACATGTATGATAATGAGATGAGTTAATAAAATTGTTACATAAAATGACAGATACTAGAGGTAGAAGAACATTATGTAATCTAGTGAAGTTATTATCATGATTTTTTTCAGCAGTAAAACATTTTATGCAAAGGAAATTGTAACAGGGATTCAGCCATATGTAGAAAACAGAAGTGAGCTTCCCTGAGTGAGGACACGGCACGAAGCTTGCAAGCCTGAGTTCCTCTCCCATCCACCTTTCCAACCATTCCTTTCTCCCTGTTGCAGCCTTCTGGGCACCCCAGAGAATTGCTAGGGTTCCACAGAGCACTATCTAAACCAGCTCCCATCTCCTAATTTGCAAATATAAAAGCTGGTGCCTGGGAAGGATATATAACCTACCGAAGCTAACGCAGCTGGTCTAAAGAAAGAAATGCAGCTGGTCTAAAGCTGATCTGACGTCAGAGCTCTGGTCTTTTGGCTACATTCAGTGCTGTCTAGTTCACTTTTCTGGTCATTGCATTTCCCTGTATTGACTGTTTTCTATATGCCAGGTACTGCCTGAGGTGCAAATGAGATGGGAATATCCTGCCCTAGAGAATGCTAAGAATGAAGAGATAGGCTTCTGAATAATAATATGGAGAAATTACATGGGATGATACAGAATTCCATTAGACCATGAGAGATGTCAGATAATATCATCTGAGAATGCAGAGAAACTTCGTAAATGAGATACTATTAATCAGTTTTAGAGATGGATAGATGTTGATCAGGCATAATTATTTGCATTCACAGACACTTAATAGATTACTATAGCCAGTTCAGACTATTACAGGTTTAAAATATAAAATCAAAGAGGGGTTTTTAAAGGGCATTTGTCATTATTATAATATGTATTGTCATTTTATAAAATACTTGGGAAAAATCAGAATTTTTAATTAATAGATTAATAGATACCTTTACCTTTTGGTAGAGCTTCACTTAATTGCTAAACCCATAGAAGTTAATACTTCCTGGAAGCTTTTTGATATTCTACCTGTTTTAGGTGAAAGTTATGAGGGAGTCCAAGGGCAAAGTCCTCTGGGCTGGTTTGAATGATATCATCACAAACAGGGAGATGCTTAAAATGAGGAATTTCAGCATCCAGACCAAAACCAGTTCCTACTTCCCTCATTTTCTAAGTTAGCCCTTCTTCATTTTAAGATTCTAATAAAACAAAATGAGTGTTTGAAAAATTCCTCACTACTTAGGGTTCTTATTTGGACCATCATGGTGAATAGCATGTTTGGGTTTCTAAGATCTTCATTCAAAGTCAGCAGGGAATTAGTTTAGATGGCCCGGAGTTTACTGAGATGATGCAGGTTGCCTTGGAAAGATTCATTTTTTTTTTAAAGGCTGCATTTGTCATAATCACGGAGACCTCTCAGACCTCTCAGAACCACATGGTACCCCAGTGCTCTTAGCATTTACATATGTGTTGTCCGTCCTCCAGTCTCAAATCTTTATTTTTCCCCATGTTCCCGTGAACACTTTCTTCCATGTTGCTGGTTAGAAGTTATTAAAAATATCCCCTGGGAGCTGATAATGAAGCAGTAATTAGCAAAGGACCCAAATCTATGCACAGTGAATTTCTGATCGATCTCTGCATGGTATTTGACTGACACTCTTCAGGTGCAATGGCAGAAAGAAATCAAAGCTTGCTAAGAGGAAATGACAGTAAAATCAATAGTCATGGGAATAAACACAGAACAATTAATATACTTGTCTCTTGCCACTTGTTTTCAAGCTACTAGGGTCCATCCAACTGATGTGGTCGGTGAATGGCCAACTTCAAATGTTTTACTCTGCTTTCAACTGTCACTTCAGCATTAGATGTTCTTCAAAGTGCCTGGGTGGCTCAGTCATTAAGTGTCTGTCTTTGGCTCTGGTCATGATCCCAGGGGTCCTGGGATCGAGCCCTGTATTAGGCTCCTTGCTCAGCGGGAAGCCTAATTCACCCTCTCCCAATCCCCCTGCTTGTATTCCCTCTCTCACTCTCTGTCAAATAAGTAAATAAAATCTTTTTTTTAAAAAGTATATGTAACACACACACACACACATCTCATACAAACACATACACACATATATATTTAAATCTATTACCTATTTCATTAAATTATGGGTTATTCTGTAATCAGTACCCTGGAGAGAAACAATGCATTGGAAGTGTACAGGGCATGCTTTTCTTAGAGCACATCACAAAAACTGGTCTGACCTATACATTCTACACATTCCATTCCAAAAGCTTCAAAGCTACCATGTGAGAACAAAGCAAATATGTAGCATTATAGGTGAAGAAGAGAGGGATAAATAAGCACCAGAAGAGAGCTCAGGCTGGTGGGGATGGCCATCCCACATTTTACAAAGTAGCACAAAATATTTCATACTAAAACAACACATTGGCTTCTACAAATAGGAACTGGGGATAATGAGTAAGATCAGGCTTGACCTTGATTCACCTTTCAATCTCAAGATAACATATACTGTCAAATGAGGTACATAAAAAACAATTCTAAGCTGTTGATCTGGAATCTTAAGCTAATCATTCTATGTGATTTATTAATATTTGATTCAAATAAGAGCTTGGCCTACTGCAAATGAGCCCAACTCAAAGGAAAACAGCTTTTGAGAGAAGACAAGGTAGCTTGGTTCTGAAGTTGGTTGAAAATGTACTTCAACCAACAGTTGAGAACTGTTCTCAACCAACTTCAGAACTGGTAGTTGGTTCTGAACACCGAAGTTCTGAAAAGGCTAGAGTAGAGACGACTGTCTCTGAGAACAGTAACCAGCAGGAGCTACCTTCACAGGCATTTACTTCACTGGTTAAGCTCGAACCAATTGCTGTTCAACACTCAGAAAAATAAAAAGTATCTAAGAGAATATATTAATAAATAGTGCCCAGGATACTTGCAAACACACAAGAATAGAATGGCATTAGCCTGCATAACAATAATAGATACTGATTCACAATGACAAATCTCATACTCAAACATTATAAAAGAGACACTGGACAAATCCGTGACTCAAGACCCCAGCAAGGACCTACCTCAAGATCCCGGTCATGGACCCTGTTTCTGGAGTTTGCGTGTCTATTCCAGGAGTCAGGACACCTATTATGATACTCAACACTCCTGCTCCGATTATTGGCACAGGCATGGCACCTGCCACAGCCACAGCCACAGCAGGTCCGGCTCCCCATCAAGGTTCTGGACAGGACTGGTCTTCAGATGCTCCCCAGGGGAGGGTGATAAGTATTGCAGAAGAAGTGGAGGGGGGAGTGGATTCCAGAGCTAGATATGCAGCCACATATGGTCCCAACTGGCCCAGGTGTAGTCAGAGTGCAGCCAGAGGCCTCTGTTCTTAGCAAAAGAAGGGATCCCCAATGAGGGATTTCTGACCCGCTATGATTAGGGAAAAACTCTGCACCAATTCAAAAGAACACAAACCCCCAGTTTTTCATCTCTCCAGCCAAAATGGTGATCTGCTCCTCTCTTGATGTCCTCACGAAAACAAATGAGCATCACAGGCCAGCGACTCGTCTTTATTATGGGGATGATGTCATAATAGCTTTAATTTCCCCCTCTACTGCATGAGCTGGTAGGAGTTCAGCTTAAAATTTGAGGATGTCAGAGAGCAGTAACAGTAATTACTACTTGTACAGAGCTTTGTCTATGCCCCAGGCTTTACAATCACTAGTGATTCCTTATGGCCAGCTGGCCATGCTGACCAGGATGGTCACCAGCCAGTATTCTTGAAGGAAATGGATCTGTCTTGACTGGAGCTGAAAACAGAATCCCACAGACTTTAATTTAAATGTTTTCAGTCCTTGATGCTTGGAGTCCAAGACTGCTGTAAATATTTTTAATAGCAAGTACAAGAAACTTATTTGAATAAAAGGACTGAAAGATATGCAGAAGCAGAACTGGAATGAAGGAGAGGAAAGAGCACTTCAGGTCCTCTTCTGAGACCTTCATTCAACTCCATTGTCTACGTGACCAGAAGATATTTCAGGAGTCCCCCTCCTGATACTCCCCTCTCCGGTAAGGGCAGAGAAACATCTCCATTTTTCACTACTTAATAGCTCCTCCCACACAAGTACAACACACTTAACCCCTCACTGGATAACAGAACACTTGATTATTTAAAAAGAAGGAGGATATACAAAGATTAAAATGTCCTCTATAAGAACATGATTTTTACCAATACTGAATACCAATGATCACTATTTAGCACAATATCTTCAGCAAGATAAACAATCCAATGCAAAAATGAGCAAAGAACATGAAGATAATTCACCGAAGAAATACAAATGGCCAATAAGCAAAAAAAGAGTTCAACCTCTTTTTTATTTGGGAACTGCAAATTTAAACGAGATACCAACATATTGGCAAAAGAAAAAGACTGATTATATACAACATTTATAAAGTGCCTAGAAAAATAGGCATTTTCATTCACTTTGGTTGGGAGCTTAGGGTGATAAAAACTCTTTATGGGCAATTTGGTAGTACCTATAACATTTAAAAATCAGTGTTCTTTCCATTAAATAATTCTGTTTCTAGGGAATTTATCCCACAGAAATATGGACCAAAAAAATCCCATAGAGACAGTGTTGTTGATAGAAGAAAAAAAGTGGATGTTGGGGTGCTTGGCTGGCTTACTCAGTAGAAGAGGTGACTCTTGATCTCAAGATCATGAGTTTGGGCCCCACATTGGTGGTAGAGTTTACTTTAAAAAAGGGGGCAATAACTTATGTGTCCATAAATAAAGATTGGTAAACCACACGACAGTATACCTGTTATATTATATATATGAAATACTCCATAGTAATTAAAAAAAGACATATTTATAGATATTAACTTGGAAAGATGATCCTAAAGATTGATAAGTAAAAAGACAAGTGAGAGAACCGTGGACCACCTATGATCCTTTTCTGTAGGAAAAGCGCAAATGGACTCACTCTGTCTACATAAATGCATATAAGAAAACATTCTGAAAGGATACACACCAAGCTAGTTAACTTCAAAGGTGATGAGAAAATTTGTCTGTTTTGTATGTTTCAGAATATTGGAAGTCTTTGCAGCAAGCATATATAATATTTAGAAGAAAAACAATAAATATATTATCACACTTTAAAAAAAACCTGAAAACCCTAGCACAGTCAAAGCCTTCTAGTTTGGATTAATACAGGAAATGGACTGCCTAATATATATTTATGTTTATTTTTATATATGTAAATAAAGAGCACCCACAGTTATTACATCAAAGGAAGACAGCGCATACGTTTGGGGTGAAAGAAAAACAAACATTTCCTGAGGCATCCTGGTTTCCATGATACATTCACACGCATGCTATCACAAACTGGTAGAGATGGCCTGATTTTTCCAAAGCCAGCTATACACAGGCAATCAATCTTTTTCTTATAAGGCCAGACATTTAGCTTTGATGAGAAAAACAGCTGGTACACCATATCCTGCTCTTTGTAATGCCATTCTTAGGAGATTAAAGCAACATTCTCCATCCTATGGAAAAAGAGCCCAAGCTATGGAACCTAGGTTGGAAAGGCAGCTCTAGCTGCACCCAATAATACCAGGCTTTTTCAGAGACAACAGAATACTTCCTATGTCACCCAGCTCTCCCCTGATCTCTGCAACTCCACAGTGCAAGTGCTAGAGGAGAAGGTGGAGGCGTGCTCAAAATGGCCACCTTCTCTTTCTGTGGCCCATGCATGGCTTATTTCTGTCCACATGTGTACATGTATTTGGTGAGTTTTCCTGCTCTACTTTTGAAAGCCTAAATAAAAATGGAATTTGTACTGGAACCGAAATGCTGCACTTTGGCAATAGCATTGTTTTCTATTTTTTTTTTTTTTATGATGAATATAGAGCATTTCATTCATGCAAAATGTATAGCTAATGTTCCAGTCACATGAATGCAGTCTGACCCTCAGGGCCTCCCAGTCCAGTGTGGAAGGAGACTTGTAAATTAGTACGGTGTGGTAAGTGCTGAGTTTGGAGTACATCCAAGGTAAATGGCTTTTCTGAGGCAGACATCATGAAGAAAGAGCTGTTGGAGCAAGACTGAAGGATGAGTAAACAAAACGTGGAAAGACTTGTAGGCATGGGAAGAAATATTTGCAAAGTCAGTAGAATGGCCCACTGAGGACACTTGGGAACAGCAGCCCCTGAGACAATGCAATCATGTAATCTGGCATAGATTACAACAAATCAGAGAATCCTAAAAATTACACATGCATACATAAACCATTTTAATTTAATTTTAATCACAATATAACTTAAATCGTACCTATTCATTCCTCCATCTTAAAATTTTTTGAATATGTAATACCTTCACATAGCTCAAAATTGAAAATGTGAGAAAGTATACAACATAAAATCTCTCCTGCCCATGTCCCCTATCTGCCTTTCCCCCTATCCCTATCACAGGTAATTAGTTTTGCATATATTCTTCTATATATTTTTAAAGGCTTTTAATTTATTTATATGAGAGTGAGAGAGAGAGCACAATTTGGGGGGGCAAAGCAGAGAGAGAGAGGGAGAAGTAGGCTTCCTGCTGAGCAGGGAGCCCAATGTGGGACTCGATCCCAGGACCCTAGGATCGTGACCTGAGCTGAAGGCAGCTGCTCAACTGACTGAGCCACCAGAGTGCCCCCATATACTTCTATATTTTCTTAATTAACCTATAAATAAAAACATTTATCCTAATCCCCTAACTTTTGCACAAAATATAGCATGCCATATGCACTGTTGTCTGTAATTTTGTTTTCTAACAGTATTACACCTAAACTTTTAGATCAGTTCTGATAGAACACAGAGAGACTCTTGCCATGAAGTTGGTCTGATAAGGCTGAGAGATTGAAGTCGGGCAGTAGACTTACCTGCATGGATAGGACAGGTCCCAGGGTGAGGTGGGGTGGAATGATAGTGAGATCTGCCTGGTGATGAAAGCAGACATTTGGGAAGAGGAAGGCCCAAGGCCTCAGCAGTCTCTATTTACAACACCAGATGGCACAGGTGATTTCGGGTAAAGTGCCAATAGTAAGGTGAAATGTAGCATTGGGATGGATGGGTGACACTCATATGTCCTTTAAGTAAGTCATGATCGGGATGGTCTAACCTCAGTAAATGCCTCAGTCTCGGGGTGAGGGTTGGAGGTTAGACTTCAGGATTTGGAAGGAAGGTCCTACTTTTTGCATCATGATTTTAGAACTGTCCTTGGTGAGATTAGTAGCCTGGGTGCCTTAAGGCAAAATGTGGGAACCCAGTGATCAATGTTCATGGAGTGTCCTAGGTCAAGCCAACAGTGAACAAGACACCATACGATGTTCTGTGGGATGAGGCAGGGTGGGGGTGGAGTGAACAAGTGTGAGGCCTCTTAAGTCCTTCATATTCTGAAGTTGATCTGGCCTAAGAAATGAAGTAAGGTGGGGGATTGAGCATCAGAGCAGAATCTGTGGACCCATGTGGAGTAGCTAGAGAGAGAAAGAGTAGAAACACTGGGTGGGCAGGGAAATGGGGCATCCCCTTTTCAAAGTGGTCCCCCACCAAGGAAAATGAATGTGTTAGAAAATAGTTTTTCTTCTCTCCACCTCAACCAATGTTTGTTAAGTTGGGTTGTTATACTTCTTGACTAAACTGGAATAACGAGGCTGGAAACTGGAAATGTTCCACCTTAACGATTATAAGATGAATTAGACAATATAAAAGCTGTCAAAAGTGATTATGGTAGAACCGTCTCTGAGAAAGCTGAGACGAAAGCAGATACCTGTCTGTTGCAATGATTTGGGAGCATCCCAGTCTCAAAGAGTAAGGTTAGAGATTCATGGATGTTTCCTAAATGATGGGGCACAGAAATACTGACAGGACTCAAAATCTGTACAAGCGACTTCTGAAGGAACAATACTGTTCTGGCAAGACTTCTTCTCCTCTATAGATTATAGTGACTTTTTTTTTTTGAGAGGGGCAGGGGCTTATTTTATCTTTTAAAAAAGTACATGTGCACATATACTTGTGGGTAACAGGAAATAGAAGCTTTATCCAGGTCATCAGGAATGAAACAATCCAAATGGTTGAAGCAAAATAGATTTTTGCTTGAATTAATCAAATAATTGCTGTTCCTGTTTATTCCATTTTATTTGCTTGACTTGGCTCCAGAATGATTAAAATCACCCCAGTCACATACTATTTTCTAGATCAAAATAAGTGATTACAATTGAAAAGGGATTAAATGGTTTTTATTCTAGAAATCACAGAAATTCTCATTAAGGTAATTGCTTTCTTTGAAGAGGCTGATTTTATTAACAATATTTGCTCAGCATCTTGTTCTTTTTTTTTCTTTTAAAGAAATGTTTTAATTAATAAAAAGTGTTCCTTCATGGGGCACCTGAGTGGCTCAGTGGATTAAGCTTCTGCTTTCGACTCAGGTCGTGATCTCAGGGTCCTGGGATCGAGCCCCACATCGGGCTCTCTGCTCAGCGGGGAGCCTGCTTCCCCCACTCTCCCTGCCTGCCTCTCTGCCTACTTGTGATTTCTCTCTCTGTCAAATAAATAAAAATAAAATCTTAAAAAAAAAAAAGTGTTCCTTCATGTCACAGAAATACCTTTATGTAGCGGAATTAAGACATTTTCACTTATGAAATAAAGTAAGCAGAAAATATAACATGGTAAATATAAGTACATAAATATAACAAAACACATAATAATCTGTAATGTTAATCCCCTCTTACATGCAAAGAAAGAATTACTCAACATCATAGTCACGTATATACAGAATATATGTTTTCATTTAGTGATTCCACTTCCCTCTGCTTTCTCTAATGTGAAAAAGTGGTCTGTTAGAAATAAACATTTTACATAAACATATCTTCTGCTGTAAAATGGACTAAAGATTTTATGTGCCCATTTAAAGGAAAGACTGTTTTGTACAAATAAATATAAAATCCCTGGTGATTTTTCCCATCTAAGATTTGAATTCTAGTAATATTCTATTTTGATTTTTGTTAGGCATTTTCCCTTATGCATGCATATATGCATTTCAGAGGCAATACTATCTTTGTAATTATAAACCCATATTTCCGTTTACACAAGCAGGTATAGTAAATGTCTTCTTATTTTAATTGAAGGATCCAATATAGTATTGTCATCTTTAAGGAATGGCTAAGGAATTTTAACAGCATGTTAAATAAACAAATGCAATAACAAAATGTACAGAACAAATACAGAGAATGAATAAATTCTGGTTGTTTGGAGAAAGGCAAATTGCTTAACTTTAATGCAAATACAAATTTAAATACTCATTTGAATAAATACATATAACCAAGAGAGCCAAATCAAATTGGGAATCTTTTTTTTTTTGACAGAGATTACAAGTAGGCAGAGGCAGGCAGAGAGAGAGAGGAGGAAGCAGGCTCCCTGCTGAGCAGAGAGCCCAATGCGGGGCTCGATCCCAGGACCCTGGGATCATGACCTGAGCCGAAGGCAGAGGCTTTAACTCACTGAGCCACCCAGGTGCCCCTCAACTTGGGAATCTTAAGAAGAACTTATGGTCTTTTACTGGGGAAAGATGCCAAGGGTGGTCCTCCTGCACCAGCCTAATAAATGTGCTGAATCTCCAAGGAAGTGAGCAGGCTCCCTGCAGAGCAGACTAACAGAAGGGTACTTGGAAAGTGCACGGGGTTCCCTGACTCTCATGTAGGTACGAACCACTCAGAATCTAAGAGGAGTTAACTTCTGTTTCCTAATGATCCTGGCCCTGCCCAAAGTGTCAGGGGATGCTTTGCACTTCTGAGAATGATCCCCTGACTCTGTCAGCCATGATCTCCAGAGACAAAGTTGAGAACACACCAGCAGGGAAGAGAAAGTCTGTTCCACTGCTTCTCCCTTTCTTCCAGGCCTGGTAGACTATATGCAGTTGAGAAAGATCAAGAGAGCCAGAGCCCAGACAGTGCAGGAGTAAGGAAGAGGGAGAGTGGAGACAGACAGACAGAGAGAGAGAGAGACAGCAGTCCCGGAAGTGGACCTTGGAGGCCATCCCTCAGGCAGAACATGTGATACAAGTAGAGAGTTCAGGCGGTCCCTGGCTGACCCCATCTCGGTGACCCTCAGAGATGGTGTAGCCAGAATGACAAACTGCTTCTGTTTCTTTCTGTTTCTTTCTTCACCTCTTGCTCTTCTCTATCTGCTCTGGCTCGCCGCTACCCTGGGTTCCCAGTTCACCTGTCTCTGGCTGCCAGCCTCTTTGTCCCTGCCCACCCGCACAGTACTGAACACTCTGGGTTGGCATTGGGACCTCTCCCTCTGGGCTGCCCTGAGCCCCCGGCTCCCCGCCCAGTCTGGGAGAGCAAGTGAGGGTCGAGAGACCATGTCCAGATGGCATATCAGCGCTGTGAAGAAGACAGGACTGTCTTGGGGCCGTGAACCCTGGGAGAAGGGCCCTTCCCAGGTAGCCTTCTCAGCCTCAGGGGATTTGTTTTGTGCTCCAGCTGTGAATGCTGCCATCTAGTGTTTCCTGGACTTGAGGAAGCATCACAGGATAATGAATGGCATGATACTTACACAATTAGTTTTATTTTGAATTATTAAAGGACACGTGTAGGAAACAACTTGAAACTCTAGCTGGGGCCAATGACTAGCTTTACTAGTTTTTATTTATAGTTATAAACTATTTCTTACAATGAAAGGACAAAATGTGAAACAAGTTTGAATATAAGTAGAAGATACAGTAAGCCAGGTTATTTAATTTTTAAAATTAAAATTTGATTTTTTATTTTGATGTTTTATAAAAGTTAATTTTATATTTCATATACTCTGAATGATATTACACTGTTTTGAGTTACAAAGCTTCTCTATTGAATTTCCCTACCTCCTTTTTTTTTCTTAAAGATTGTATTTATTTTTTTGACAGAGAGAGAGCTTGAACCTGGGGGAGGGGCAGAGGTAGAGGGAGAAGCAGACTCCCTGCTGAGAGGGGAGCTTTCGGGGAGCCAGAGCTTGACCCAGGACTCTAGGGTTAAGACCTGAGCTGAAGGCAGGCTCTTAACCCACCGAGCCACCCAGGAGCCCCTCCCTCCCTACTCTTATCATGTTCTAATGAAATATAAAATATGAATTAACAATCTCATTATTTTTTTACTGCTTTCATCACTAAGTAATTTTTAAATTTTTTAATTCTAAATTGTGGTAAAATACATGTAAGAAAGATAAAATTTACCATCTTAATCATTTTAAGTATGCAGTTCAATGGCATTAAGTATATTCACACTGTTGTGCATCCCATCTCCAAAGCACGTTTCTTTTTGGTGGGAGGAGGATTTCTCTTATGACAAAATATCTTTCACTTCTAACACTCACTCATCTTACAGCAGTAGTTCGGAACAAGAAATGTACTGTACAACCTTCAAAGCCCTCAGCTCCACCAGCTCTCACTCTATGACTAAAGACATCATGGCACTTTCCTGCTGCAGACAAGTGCTTGAGTAATATCCTTTTATGAGTGAATGAATGCAGTTAACATGCATGCACTTCTCCCACATTGGGGAAAGCTCTTTTTTTTTAAGGCAATACAATTGAGTCAGAACTTTCTATGCAAACATCTAGATACTAAGAAGTAACTGCTGATATAATACCAACTCTAAAATCCTTGCAGTAGGAAGGAGTATAAATGCTTTTTATGGGCCTTCCAAGTATTGATGTCCTATTTATTTTGCCTTTGAGCTGAAACACAGTCTGTGCAAAAAGAAAAAAAGGCAGGCAAAAGGCACTCATGACAATGAGGAAGAACATCTGAAAGCAGCGCAGAGCAAAGATTCACACTCATCTCGAGAATCATTATTATTATCATGGTGCTTTGATAAATAATGCCCTTCTTATGATTTACATTCTTTTTAAGTATATGTTTTTCAATCAGACAAGGGTTATTTTGCCATGTTTTTTAATTCACTAAAGTGTTTATTCCTGGGAGTAAACCAAATATTGGAAATGAAGCATTACCTTTCTAAACATTCCCGGTTCCAGAGGTAAAGGGCCAGGCCCTTCAGTGGTGGTGTGAAGGAGCTGGGATTCCCCATCATGCAGTGCAAGTCTCTGGCACTCTGGAGCCACATGGCCTCCATCCTCTACCTCCAAAGCCCTGTAAAGAATGGAAACATAGTGATGCCAATAACCCATCAAGAACTCTGGAAACTCAAGAAACCCAAAGGCACATTTCTGTCTGTGTATTTCCAATAAGCCAAGACGAGGAATCATTCTTCAAAACCTACACAGGATTGTAGATAATTCGGTAGTCTCATGCACATTTAGTAATAAGCCATGAGGACTTTGCCATGTGGCCAACAGAATTCTTTTAACCCCTATATAGAAAACAAATTGGAGTTAGATAGATAAATAGCATTTATAGATAGGTTCGGGCCATCCAATTTCACGGTTGCTCTACCGTCATCACTCTTAAGAAAAGATATTTATAATTTTCCTGAACACTGGAAATAGAGTAGGAACTTTCTCCATTAGGAGAACGAGCTAGGCTATGCCAGGGAAAAGGAATCATTCCCAGGATTAATATTTATTTGAGTTAAAAGAAATGGAAACCAATGAAGGTTCAGTGTTCTAGTCAACCCTGGTGGTTTCCCATCCAAAACCATTTCCTTTATCCAAACTCCCAGACACCTTCTCCTACCCCCCTCAACCCCACATGTACTTTTTCTTTACTAATAACCCTGATTTTGTTCAGATATCCATCCCCCATGTGCCCCAGAGGAAGCCACTTCTGGCTTGCTAGTCCATTGTGACTGGCCTATTTCTGGTGTCCCATTCCCCTTGCTAGTAACTGGTTTATACATACGGCCATACATCTCTCTGGCTGATATTACCCCATTGATTTATGTCTCTCTGACCCTCTAGATGGTTTGTACTTTGCCTGACTTATCTGGTGCAAGTCTGGCCAATGAGATGTGAGGGAGTCTGCTGACAGAATCAGTGGAAGGTCCTTCTCTTAAGAGAAAGTTTACAAAAAAAACTAGTTCTTTCCTGTAGTCCAGTGTCATGCCTGCCTGTGACAAATGTGACAGCCCCTCTGAAACCATGAGTGGCATTAGCCAAAGGAGAATAGATGGAGCAGAAAGAAGAGAGAAATATGAGGGCTTGAGTCTTCAAATATATTGTTGAGCAACTGCATTAACCAATCCTCTGGTACATATGGTAACCAATGGTACATAATAAACACTCTACTGTTTAAGCCATTTTGAGTGGAGTGTTCTCTGTTATCTGCAATTGAGCATCCTAAGTGACAGAAACATTGATAAATTTCCTTTTTAAAAAATATTTTATTTATTTATTTGACAGAGAGAAAGTACAAACAGGCAGAGAGGCAGGCAAAGAGAGAGGGAGAAGCAGGCTTCCGGCTAAGCAGGGAGCCTGATTCGGGGCTCAATCCCAGGACCGCAGGGATTGATCATGACCTGAGCCAAAGGCAGATGCTTAAGGACTGAGCCACCCAGGCACCCCAGAAACGTTGATAAATTTCTTAACTGTGTAATTAAGGTTGAAATAAAGATACTGGAGCAGGACAAGGTCTTTGAGTGAAGAATGCTAATGAAGTGGAAAAAGAACTAAATTAAAAGTCCAAGGCTTTAATAATTCACAGAAGAAATAGAAGGTAGGTTTAGTTTCTCAGTGGCCAGATGAAGGAGGGAGGACTATTTTAGATAGTCCAGGAACGGTGTTTGCTTCACCCATAATTCTGAAACAGGAAATTCTGAGTGTTTGTGGTTCAGCCAATAACCTCTCACCTTCCTTTGAGGGGAGGAGGCTGATGACATGTTGGCTGACTTCTCTTTCCCCCTGACCCAGACACAGGCAGTATGTCTGTGCACCTGGTCACAGGGGCCATTATTTCAAACTTGGCTCCAGGACTCGGTTGGGGAGATAAAGAAGGCCACGGGATGTGTGGGGCTGGGAGGGCTTCACAAGCAGAGCTCAAGTTCAGGACAGCGTCTCACACAACCCCAGATGCTCAGGCCACCCCATGAGCACACAGAACTTGTATTCATAGCAAACTTATTATACAAGTTTGTCTACTGTAGCCAATCTTCACAATATACTACCCAGAAATAAGAGACCCAGAATCGTGCTGGAGGGTCCCTAGGCCATGTGGTAACTTTTAAGAACATCTAGCTTCATTCTTTCAGCAAGCATTTTTACAGTTCTCTCTGTGTGTCATAGGTCAAGATACACAACACAAACAAACCCACTCTTTGCTCTCAAGGGTATTAAGGCCTAGTGGACACACGGGCTCCTTGGGGGGAGCGGCACTATTATTCCGAGTAATAGTTACACACAGAGAGAGACAAGATAAATCTCCTTGGCCTACAAGCCAACCTTAGTAAGTGGTGTTTATAAAGGGAAAGGCCAATTGGAAAGTTGACTAATTTTTCTTTTTCAAAGGGTAAATTTTAGTTTAACTCCTGAGTAAGCTACAGGTAGTCATACGAAAGGCTGAGCCGGGCTCTCTGGTGAGAAAGTTAAGATTTGTAAATGGAAATACAGTTTTCTCTGTGAATAGTCACTGCTGGTCTCTTATTAAGGACAATATCTCTCGGGTAAAAACAAAACAAAACTAGACAAAATAAACTAAAGTCCCGCAAACACTGCCATACTGGTCTGGAGCTTTAGCAGAGGGTAATTCATTAATTTGTTCAATTATAATCTGTCCTTTCTTTATTTTGGCACAGATATGCTGCCGGAAATGAAAGAGTTTCAGTGTTGACTCCTTCACTTCACTCAGACTCATAAATAAGTGGAATATTTGCCAGCGCATCCAGTCACTCTCTCTGTTTTATTTGGCTTGGTTCTAAAAACCAGATTGCCCCTTTCCCTGGAGATTAAGTTGGTAGAAAATTAATAATGGCAAGATTGTCTGCCCTTTCCTAAGGAAAAAGCCACAAGGCTATTTCCAGACAAACCCAAGCTTTGTGTGGCTTGAATCATATATAATTTGGGGGACTTCTTTAAGAAAAAGAAAACAAGATATTTTACTTTTTCAAACTTTGTAACTTTAGGACCTCTCCTAAAGCCTTCAGAGTGGCCTTTGAAGCACAAGCCTCATTTACTTTCCATAAATCTGCTTCAGGTTTTCCTAGTTTGGTTTACTTCAACAAGTTGCTCCTCAAGCATTTTAATACCTGTAGCCCAATATAAAGCAAGTTAAATGAGCTTTCTTTCTCCGATAATTCTTTTTCTTCTTCTTCTTTTTTTTTTTTTAGAGAGTAGGCTCTATGCCCAACTTGGGGCTTGAACTCACGACCCTGAGATGAAGAGTCACATGCTCTACTGACTGAGCCAGCCAGGCGCTCCTCTTTATCTAATAATTCTTGCTTCAGAGATAATGTAGATGTGAAATAATAAAAAGTGACACCAGAGGAAAGGTTTGGGTATCACTGCAGGGTACAAGTCGATGCTGTACCGCCATCTATTGTCTACTCAAAGAATCCTTCGTGTTCTAGTAAGCCTTGGAACCGGGATTTCCAAGTTTTGGAAGGGGCTTCCATTGAATTATTTCCTCCTGAGAGCTTAAAACACCAGATATTAGGACCACTCTTCCGAATCAAGGCAGTGGTTGTATAGCTACATAAGTTTCCTGGGCCATGAAGAAAAGAGAAAACTCTTAATTTACTAACAAGCTAATAGTGTGTGTAGTATTTTTTTGCTGCAAACTCTAAATGGGAGAGAGCTGCCACTTCCTGAGCAACTCAGATAATGGACAGTGTCACACCATCAGGACCTTCTAGACTTGAAAAGTGCAGTCTCCTCATTGCAGATTTGAAGACACAGTGACTCCGAGAAACCATGAGGCTGGCAGAATTGGAGGACCTACTGATTACCCCTGTGCATAGGACCGGAAGTCTGACTTCTATACCAAGGCTCACCAAGAGGCAAATAACGACAGTGTCACCATAAGGCCATGTAAAGCTGTCCTATCTCCAGAAAACAAACAAACAAAAAACCACATTTACTTACCCTGGAAAACAAGGGTTTCAGATTTACAGAATGGGCTTTTCTTTCAGAAGCAATGTCATATTTGGACTTCTGTCTTTCTCAGCTGAATAAGAGATGGAATATCGCTATGATAAACACACAGATTTCAAGTCATACCAGCCCAGCCATTAGCATGGGATCTTGGTGAGTTACGTAACTTCTCTAGGCCTTAGCTCCCTCATCTGCAAAATAGGGATAATAACCAGACTGTCATGAGAGTTAAATTAGCTAATGCTCATAAAAATTAGCTAATGCTTATTAGCTTAGTACTGGCACACAGTTGGTGCTCAGTAAGTACCAGTTATTTTAATTATGCATATGAATGTCAGTTAACATGTCCTGCACAACAGCTTACTAGGTATCATATAGATGTTACTTTGAGCTAGCGTATTCATCAGGCTCTACCGTGAAATGATACAGAAAGAAAAATGGCAGAGATGGGAGTACAGAACCCACCTGACTGCCAGCCAGTTCAGAGACTAATTTCAAATTCTCTGCAGATGAGTTTCATGATCACAGTTGGATAGAGATATAAATATAACTTTCTATATTCATTCAAGTTTTGAAAATCCAAAACATCCTAGGAATTTTAACTACATAAAGAATACCCCGACATTAATAGAAGTACTGAGCACCAGCGATCAGTAATAGCTTTTGACGCAGAAACTCTGCCATCTACTGGTTGCACAAGATCATCGGTCTACTCATTTTTATTTTTATTTTTATTTTTTTTTTAGTGTTTCTGTAAAAAGTAACACTCTCTGGTCCAGCCAGCCTCCACCCTCCTGGGCCCCTCAATGTTTTAAATGGCAGCTTGAAAGCTTGGGGCCATCTCCCAATGTGCTGTGCAGGGCAGAATGTCTAAGTTCCCTTCCTATCTGACCACTGGAATGCAAATCATCTTCTCTCCAACAAAGCCTGGGGACCTTTGCCATAATAATTGCATTTTGTGAAATCCAGGCTTTGGTATGACAGAGTCTGTGAAAATTAATCAAGCTATCTCGTAACCAATACTATGTAAATTCTGGTCATCTGGGATCACTCTCCATAATCAAGAAACTATGACGCCCACCCAAAACCAGGCTGGGCTCAACAAAGTTTGGCTTTATTATTGGTGTTCCCAGAGGAAGGAAGGCTCTCATTCCGGACAAGAACAAAGAGGACAGGAGACCAAAACAACCTGCGGAATGACTGTCCCAAACCCCAGGAGAACTGACAAACTAGGGTCTGTGTCTCAAGGAGGGGCTAGTGTGTGGTAGGAGACTATGTTTCATGCATGATCACACATTCACTCACTTAGAGGAAGCAAAGATCATGGTATTTTTTTTCAACTTTGCTTTATAACATTCAAGTTGGACAATTTCATTATTAAAATATAAAAAAATTTTCTTGATTGCTGATATTTTCCTTTGAAGGCTACTTGAGCAGGCAGAGAAGAGCAAATGTAGCTTTTCTTTTGATAGCATATCTAATCCCCAAAGAAAGACTGTCTAATGACCTTCCTAAACTCATAAATAACAAATCAATAATGCAAGAGAGAGTTTTTAAAATTGCTATCCTTTGTAACACAAAACAAAGCTAGCGGTGATTGTGTCACCGTGGGGCAGGTAAGGAGCAAGAAGCCTGGCAGAATATGATTACAGGTACAAGTGTAGAAAACCAACCCTAAATCACCATGGGCAACCCTGGGGAGTCATCCGTGGGCTCTCCTGCTCCCATCACCCCCGCTCTGATCACCATTCAAGAGGCCCTTTGTCACCACACCTGTGCTTGCCTTGAGAGGCACTAAAAACACAGCCACATAAGAACTCTTTGTGGGATACGTTGCAGGGAATCTGAGAAGGATGTTAGCCACCATCTTACTTATGAGTCTCTATGGTGCCTGAAAGGAGAAAATTCTCTCATTCTTAAGTGCCACAGAAAGCTTTTCTTTTCCTCAGCTGCTGTCTTTCAGACTGTGGGGGTTGTGTATCTGATCTTGAATCAATTTTAGTAATGATACAGAACTTTATGAATGTATAATTCTGTTAAGTAATTGTCTTTATGGTCTTATTACATTATTATTCTTTTAGTTGCCCGATCTTCACCTTTACATTGTTGACTGGATGTAAACTGTAAATCCTTTGGAGGAAGGAGTGATGAGGCATAAATATAGGAAACTCTTATCCATTCAATTGACCATTATCCTAGTCCCAAACTTCATTACCTTTTCCGTTTCGAGAGTTTTCTGGCTATCCTCTGCCATCTCATCTCTTCTGAGTCCTCTAACCTGCTCTACCATACACACCGATGGATCCTTCTAAAGTATTCTCTTATTTGAAAGCCATTTGATGGTTCGGCACTGGAGATGGAATGAATAACCCAGTATTCAAGCTCTTCCATCTTCTGGATCCAGCCTAGCTTCTCAGACAAAGCTCTCTTACACACCCTCCGTTATAGGCAGTCTTGCTCTATTGTAGTCTCGTTGTAATCACTGATGGCTGTTTCCCTCACAGGGTAAGGTCTTTTATCTCAGAGAGTTAAGTTCCCTACAGAGCTCACGTGTACGATTCTCTTGGTTTTTGCCACGGCATGTACACACGTCTGTCACATGACAGATGTTCAGTTCGGGTTTCCTGGGAGAGTGAGTACGAAGCCCTTCCTGCCAAGATGGTTTAAGTCACGACTACAGCAGCCGCTTGCAGAGCCCGCGCCATGATGACTATCTCAAATAACATCAGTATAAAGCTTTGGTTCAAACGCACCTCTTCCTAACCACCGTAGCTGCAGCTAGACTGGTCCATCTGTTGTTATTTTCCAAAGTCGCTGGTGATGTCACACACTTTGAAGTTGACTTTATAGAGCCTTTACTGTGTATCATCTGCTTCCTTTGTTTACCTTTGCCACACCTTAGCTCAATAATCCAGAATGACTCTGTGCCAACCACAATTAGTAAGAATCTATGAAACAAGGAACCCTAACGAACCTGGCACCAAACTTGTCTGTGGAAGTTAGCCCTTTCAGGCACTAGGAGGATTATCTTCACCAAACTTAAGCTTTGACAAGAATTGCATTGCTGCAAGTATTACTACTTTATAGCAACTTTAGAAGCAAGAAGTTTCAAGATAAATTGTGTAATTGTTCCTTGTATCAAAGATTTTCAACACTTACTATAGTTCCTGAACTCACAAATATCTACTTTTCTTACAATTCAGGTACCCTCAAAATTCTCACAGCTATAATTCAGAGATTTAAAAGCTCTACTCAATACATTTTTACTATACAGGGGTCTATAAATCTTATAAACCGAGATGTGAGGATTGAGTTTTTAAATGTTACTTGTAAGACATAGAAAACATAGAAAATGCCCTTTGATGATAGGATGAAACTAAAGAAATTATTTTAAAATATGAGTCTTTCTTTTTGTACTTTTTCAAGATAATTCTTGTGGATGTTAGTTTTTACATTAGTTTCCAATTTCAACAGTCAATCTCATCATGTTTGACTTCCTGAATTTCCAAATACCTGGCAGGTGTTCAATGATTAATGCAAGATGATCAGTAATTAGTACATAGTTGTCTGAACTACATCTTTGGCTTCCCCCATCCACCTGCACCAGACAGGTAAACTTTATAAGAGACTAGAGTTGCTTAAGGGCCTCCTAGGTATGTCGTTTGGCAGTGCCTAGAATTGTCGTCATTTATATAATGATGAGTTCAATTAGTATCTTTAACTGGTGCTAATGTTACAAAAGAAAACTCTCACTAAAAATCATTTCTAACAAGAAGTAATAATGCAAAACATATTACAGACACATCAGGAATGCAGATTTGCTGACTGATGACAATGAGAAGGTAAATCTGAGAACAGACGGATATGTGTGCTCTTGGCTCCCATGAATCGAATTCCTCTGTGGTGTGAGAAGTTATCACTACTCTCCATCTAGCTTAATAAGTTTGTCCTTACAGTTGCTAGTAACAAGCTCCAAATTCCCTGCCACTCCAACCCCATCCTTCCCTCACTTGTGGTCAGAGAGATTTGTTTGCTCTGGTTTCATTATTTATTCTTTGCTCAGATTTATTATTAATTCTTTCCCCTCTCCTCTTGGCATTCTCTGGCTCTCAAATTCTGTTCTGTCTAATTTCAAAATTCATTTCCTCCAGTACACTACAATGTAATGAATCTTTTCCCCCTTAAGTATCCAGTTTATACTGAAGGAAATCCCAAATGACCAAAGGGTTGTGTTCCCCAACTTTTTTTTAAGGTAACTGACTTATTATCTCATAAGTACAATATCATAAATGGTAGTTTGATTCCCAGATAAGCTACATGAAAAGTCAATTCCATGTAGCTAAAATAGTACACCATGGCCAAAGAAAGAAAGAAAGAGATTGCTAATATGAATTATAGAATTATTGATATTTTCAATATTGAAAATATTGATTTTTCAAGAAAGCAATAAAACAGCCTTACAGATAGTATTTCTTGAGGTGTCAGGGTGGCTTAGTCAGTTAAACATCTGCCTTTGGCTCAGGTCATGATCCTGTGATCCTGGGATTGAGTTCCGCATGGGGCCCTCCCAGCTCAGTGGTGTGTCTGCTTCTCCCCCTGTTTCTTCCTCTGTCCCTCCCCCTGCTCATGCTTTCACACACACATTCTCTCTCTTTCTCTCAAATAAATAAAGAAGATCTTAAAAACAACAACAACAATAACAAAAAGAAATAGTATTTCTTTCTTTCGGGTACAGATTATTTTCTTTTTGGGATAGGGGTTATTGAGAAAAAGCACATTCAATTAAAAAGAGTTAATTGTTAGAGAACATTTCAGAGATTATAAAGTGACTTTATAGGGCATTCCCTGTTACCAGATCTAAACTATTACTGTTTCACAACAAAATGTATAGTTTTCTCTTTTCGTCTTATGAATGTATCACTAGCTTTGTCTTGGACCTCACAGCCATCAACTATGTGATCATGATTCACAGTAGAATGGAAAAAGAAAGACAGACTACAAAGAAAGAAAGGAAGGAGGGGAAGTGAGGGAGAAGGGAGAGATTTTCCTTTCCAAATTAGGTGAAGATATGCTTAGGAGGAAAGA